>CM074746.1:16702904-16865806 GCA_037367245.1 Phrynocephalus guinanensis
CAAAGTTGTATAGAGTATAACACACATCTGAAAGCATATGATGAACCTGTCTTGTCTGGATTTCATCAGAGTCAGAATGGATTTGAGACTGGTTTCTGCCACTCAGTCTTATGCTTGATAAATGTGTCACAAAGGAAAAATGGATTTGTTTTGTTTTAGTCTACTAAATGAACCTTGTGGGGCAGTGGTTAAATGCCTGTACTGCAGGTAAAACTGTGCTCGTGATCTGGGTTTCAATCCCAGGTAGCAGGCTCAAGGTTCACTCAGCCTTCCATCCTTCCAAGGTCGGTAAAATGAGTACCCAGTTTGTTGGGGGCGGTGGCAATGTGTAACCTGCATACTGTAATAAAACTGTAAACTGCCCAAAGACTACCTGACGTGGTATGGGGCAGTATATAAGCAGAACACTTTGCTTTTGCTTTTTCTCATCCTTCTGGCACCGTAGAATGCTGAATGGGATTCTGCATCCTTTGCAAACAGAGCTAGCCACTTTACTCCAGCCTCCCTTTAAACCTTACATTAGCCATTCTCAAGGGGTGGGGTGCACTATGAGGATGAAAAAAATGGATGTGCATCCATGGCTTTAAAGAGCAATGGCAATCCTTCCATCATAGTCCTAACCTGCCTTCTAGGGAGAAAGCACACTTGCTGGATCTACTTGTGAACACCTCCCTTTTAAAACGTGTGTTTGTAATGAAAATGTGAAGTGTAGGGAACCAACTTATTAATCTTCACAGGATCCACTTGGTAATGCTGCCACCTTTTAAATCGTTGCCTTATGAACTGGGACAGACTCAGATGTATAACATAAAATAATAATGATGTTTATTGATAAAATAAATAAATACAACAATGACTGAAGTTGGTATGCATTGCCTTAAACATAAAATAGATTAAATCAAATCTTCAAGCCTCCCTGTCTTTAATAACCAGTAAATAGTAAAGCCCTCACACCTAACCTGCCTGACTGAACTCTAACAGAGCTGTGCTCTCTCAGCTTTCTCAGCTCTAAACTCTCAACTCTCCAACTCATTCCAGGCTCCACCCTTTTAGACCATACAATCCCCCGCCCCTGCTGGGATTGGCTGATGATTTACATATGCATTCCTCTTGCTTCCAGGGTGATCTCACACTACTCAACTTAGTACAGTTTCAATCCTGTGCAATAAGAAGTACCTGCTAGAACTGCTATTTCTTTCTTCTTTCCCAGAGATCAACTGGGGCCAGACCCACGAGACTGGCGCAGGTGCGCTCACTGAGGGTGGCCACACCCAGAGAGGTGCGGAAATCACGTACGCGTGACCGCACCTTCTCTGTGGTGGGCCCTATGCTTTGGAATCATCTCCCCAGTGAGCTGCGCCTAACAGAACCCCTGCCCGCCTTTAAGAAGGCCCTAAAGACCCATCTGTTTAGGGAGGCGTTTGGCGACCTTTCATTTTAAGTTTTTTTTTTAAGTTTTTTCCCCCTGCCATCTTTGCCTTCTCCATTGCCACCTCCTGTGTCATTTTTGTCCTGTCTATTTTACTGTTTTTATTGTTTTTACTTTTCTGTTGTTAGCTGCCCAGAGTTCCCTCCCGGGAAGATGGGCGGGATATAAGCCTCACAAATAAATAAAATAAATAAATTTCTTTTTGTAGGGTATGGATTCAGTGATTCTGCTTGGCTGAACTTCAGAATGTGACAATACCCTGGAAACAGGAGTAATGCATATGCAGATTATCGGCCAATCCCAGCAGAAATGCAGGGATGGTATGATATAAAAAGGGTGGAGCCTAGTCAGTTAAGGGAGTTCAGTGAAGTTGAGTTAAGTTGAGGTTTTGAGAGTGAGTGCTGGGAGAGAGCACTGCTCTGTTGGAGTTCTGTCAGGCAGTGAGGGCTTTACTGTTTACTAGGTATTAAAGACAGGGGGCTTGAGAAGTAATTAAATCTATTCTATGTGAAAGGCAATGCATATCATTTTCAGTCATTGTTATATTTATTTATTTTCTCAATAAACTTGTTGTCTATTGTTATTTTGGCTGAATTGATTGGCCCATTGTTAGCCACCCAGAGTTCCTATTGGATGATGGGCGGAGTAGAAATTCTATAATAATAAATAAATAAATAAATAAAAACTCCACATTTGTCCTCTTTTTTAGCATCCTCCTCATGTTGCTTTGTCTTGCTCTTCCACACCCAGTACCTCCCTTGGCTGTTGCTGCTCAAAATTCTGCTTATGCACGGTGTTCTCTTCATTTTCTCTTATAGCGACATGGCTCCAGTTCTTTCACTTTCTGTTCCAACATTACAACCTGTTTTCACTCGCCAAATGTGTGCATCATGTTGTTCTTGGGCACAAACTTTGCACACAAGTTGCAGGTCTCTTCCCCTCCATGATTGCTGATACCTTTGTACCTATTTCTGTTTGGCCATGAATACCCTTTCCTTTTTCTGTGTTAAAGACAGAAGTCCACTGATCTATCCAGAATGATATCTAGGAACCAATAATAATAATAATAATAATAATAATAATAATAATAATAATAATAATAATAATAATAATAATAATAATAATGCAATTTATCTTGAACACATCTTAATTGTACTGGTCTGTATATTATCCCTCATTACTGTAAGCCACCTTGGGTCCTTTTCCAAGGAGAAAGGCGGGGTAAAAATACTCTAAATAAATAAATAAATAAATAAATAAATAAATAAATAAATAAATAAATAAATAAATCCCCATCAAGTTCCTGTTTATTCACTCTGGTCATTTCGTCCCTTGATGTCTGCCTTAGTTTTATTCCTCTGCTTTGGAGTAAGCAAAAAAGAAAAAGAAAAACCCAACACATGTTGATCCATAGGACTAAAACAAAGCAAAAAACCTACATGGGGCAATACTTCCATTAGCCCGCTGTGGAAATTCTCAATCATCCAGATAAAATTATCTGGAAGATGAAACTGGCAACTGGACTTCTTTTCTTATACGATCAAAATGTTTAACTACTCATCCAAAAAGCTTCTTCAGTCCGAGGAAAGTTGCCAGGAAGCTTCTAAGGTTCACCTTGCTTTCACCCCATTCTGGTCTGAATAGACTACTTCCATTAGCTGTAAATGAAAACAACACAAAACAAGATCATGTGTTCACAGAACTCCTCATTGAACTAGAACTGTGTCTAGAATAGAGATGGGCATGACGAGGAAAAATGACGTTTCGAGTTGTCGTGTGTCGGAGCCGGCTCGTTTCGGCTCGTTTCCATTTGTCGTGAAATTTTTCAAAAATTTGTCATTTCGTTTGTCATCTGTCGTTAGTACTGGTTTAGGGGGGTAGGGTAGCGGGCTCCTGGAGGCACGTCTCTGGGGTGGGTGCCTCCTCTGGCACGCTACGAAGGGAAGGCATTTAGCAGGCTCCTGGAGGCACCTCTCTGGGGTGGGTGCCTCCTCTGGCCCCCTACAAAGGGAAAAGGAAGGGTACATGACCGTGTAGCCATTGCGTACCAAGTGGCACTGGCAGAGGCACCTCTCTTTTGGGTGCCTCTAGCTCACTAAGAAGGACAGCATACTGGCGTACAGAGTTTTTTGGAACTTTGGACTGGTGAGCGAGGTGAGAGAAGAATGCCTCTGCTGGGCGCCCTCTTACTCACTAAGAAGGACAGTGTAGTTGCGTGTAGTGCAATGCGAGTACAGATCTGGCGTAGGACTGGGGTTAGGGCAAGGGCTAGGCTTAGGGTTATTACGGGTAAGGTTAGGGTGAGTTAGTGGGCTGCACCTCTGGGTGCCTCTGACCCACTAAGAAGGACAGTGTACTGGCATATGGGTTAGGGTTAGGGTTAGGGTTAGGGTTAGGGCTAGGGTTATAGTGGGCTTTTTATGCCCGACTGGCACATCCCAGAAGTCTTAGTCAAAACCTGGCCAAGTGGCCATGCAATTGGTGGAATGGCTCCAAAAATTTGCATGGTCCCATCCCATGGCCAGCCCATCATTGCGCAGGTGTAAAAAAATAAAAATAAAAATAAAAATAAAATAAAATCAATGGGATTGGAGACAGACGTTTATTGCAAGAGAAAACCACTGCTGCTACTGTAAAAATTCAGACAGTTAAATTACCTAATTTTTGCATGTTTCTGTGTGGTGCTTTGGTGGGTTTTTGGACCACGATTTCAAAAAAAATATTGTGGTCGCCATTTTGGATCCCCCCGCACCGCATGGCATGGCGAGACGACGAGGATGCCCCCCACCAGAGCAGCCCAGGACAGGAGAGGGGGGGAGGCCGGGGACCCCCCCCCCCAGAAACCACCCCTCTGGTAGGTGCCCTCACTCAGGCAGGAATATTTTCGCCTGCTTTTTTGCCTGGGAATCGGGTTGTTGTTTTTGTAACTTTTTTTTCTGTGCTGCTTGGCATTGTGCGATCACCGCGATGCCATGAACGACAACGACAAATCAGACCCAATTTTTCTTTTATCGGTTCGAGTTCGAGTTTGAGTTCTGACGGCTTAATTGTCGTTACCATTTCCGTTGCATAACGGAAACGAGGAACGGAAACAGAAACGAGAATTTCACCAAGTCGTGCCCATGTCTAGTCTATAATTTCATGTTGTTTTTTTCCCTGCCAGATTAGGTTAGCATCTAATTCAGTGGTTTTCCACCTTCCTAATGCTGCAACCCTTTAATACAGTTCCTCATGTTGTGGTGACCCCTTGCCCTGTTTGGAAGAGGCGACAAGCCCCCTTTGGCAGGCTACTGCCATAGGTGCCATAGAGAACTTCCCTTTACAAGTACCCTCAGCCAATCGCAGCCTCTGGTGCCAAGTTGTAACTCTCTCTTTCCCTCCTTCCTCCCCCTCCTCCTCCACACCCAAGCCATTTGTGCCTTTTTCTTCACTGGTTCATGGCTACCCCTGTGAAATGGTCCTTCGACACCCAGAGGAGTCCCAACCCCCAGGTTGAGAACCACTGATGTAATTCAATGAATAATTCGGTAGATGTAAAATGTTTTCAAGTTTTTGGTCTTTGAATTTGATCCTAATTAAGGCATTGACTGTCTGTGGATTTTAAAAGCACAGTTGCAGTCTTGAACTCAATTCTCAGCCTCCACATTGCCCTTGAGGCCTCCAACTTGATCTCAGAAGAAACCAGAGGTTGGGACTTCCAACCTCCACTGGGCGTCCTTGGCAGGCACTGCACTTGAGGATCCATCAGATGCCTTCCAGCTCTGTGGTTCTAAGATTCTAAAGTGAAAATGCATCAGCTCTCAAACGCATCATCTCAGTTCCCTGTACACTTAATTTATACATAATACATATTGAATGCAATGGGTATTGATTGAACACAAGAAAGGCTATTGCCAGGAAAAGACTCTCAGCCACTGAAGCTATTTACAGCTGGATCCATAAGAGAAAAGCAATGCCATGCATATTCTCGCATGGCTGTTTGGTTGCTTTTGTGAAGGACTTTACATAGGCCAGAGTAAAGGGTGGAATGAGGAACAAACCTAGCAGGCATTATAGTTATCACTATCGTTTCTAAGTAAAATGCCAACAAAACACCTATGGGGATAATCACCCACAAGAAACCTATTCAAGAGCTGAAAGTTAAACTTTCAAAAAAATGATGCTTATCAGGTGCATTAATGGAGGAAGCAGCTTTGTTTTATCCAACTGTGATGTGATACACTATATTCTACACCTCTGCCTTTTAGAACTCAGAAATACATTTGTACTCCTTCCAAATCATTGTGTTACAACAAATGAGATGCTTATATATCTTTCTGCTCACTACTTTCAGCTTAAATTTAATTTTCACATAGATTTATTTAAAACAGTTCTGCATGTGACTCATCCAAATGATAAATTTATGGAGAACTTAGCCAATGTATAATCCAGTTGAAGCTGAAAATGGCTATTTCATATCACTGTGCCAAAATGAAATTATCCATTGTAACCAACCCATGCATTTCCATCATGACTCATCTTGCAGCATATATTCCATTTTTTTAAATAAAAGGAGTGTTTTAACTGTTAGAAAATGTGAGGAAAACACATTTGTTAACTGAACGTAAAATGTACATATGCCATTAATATTGCAGAGGTGTTTTAATGTTTTTCTCTTTCCAGTATCTGTGTATGCATATATTTATATGTGGAGAGATAATATACTGCAGTTATTTGTGATATAACATTTTGTAATGAAGGAAGGAAGGAAGGAAGGAAGGAAGGAAGGAAGGAAGGAAGGAAGGAAGGAAGGAAGGAAGGAAGGAAGTCTACTCCTCCTTCTCCCATAATACAAATCTTATTTGGATTTAAAAACAAAACTAAGTACAGTGGTACCTCAACTTACAAATTTAATCTGTTCCAAATGCATGCTCTTAAGTCAAGCTACTCTTAAGTCAGGGTACCTATCTAAGAATTGAAAAAAATAAGTTTAAAAAATAAAAAAGTTAGTCAGCAGACCATATCTAAAATTTGTAAGGCAGCAGTTAAAACACCAACAGTGTTCCACTCTTAAGTCGAATTGCCCTTAAGTTGAGCTGCTCTTAAGTCGAGCTGCTCTTAAGTCAGGGTACTACTATAATATGAAATTAAGGTTTCAGTTAATAACATTTTTAACAGGGAAATAAAATTTGTTGGGAAATACATATGGCTGGAACTGATAACAGTAAACGCTAGGTGAGAAGTACCTACCACTAGAATATATTTTTGTCCTGCTCCAGGGATGGCTAGCAGGAAGACTAAGAGAAAACAGAGCAAAAATTTGGCAGGAGACAGTTTTTGCTTAACACATTTTGTCTCAATAAAATAAATTTGCCTTCATATATGCTCTCAAATTAGTGATGTATGGAAGTGGGAGCTGGACTATAAAGAAGGCTGATCGCTGCAGAATCGATGCTTTTGAGCTGTGGTGCTGGAGGAGAGTCTTGAGAGTCCCCTGGACTGCAAGGAGATCAAACCTATCCATCCTGGAAGAAATCAACCCTGAATGTTCACTGGAAGGACAGATTTTGAAGCTGAGGCTCCAGTACTTTGGCCACCTCATGAGGAGAGAGGACTCCTTGGAAAAGTCCCTGATTTTGGGAAAGATTGAAGTCAAAGGAAAAGAGGATGACAGAGAATGAGATGGTTGGACGGTGTCATCGATGCAACCAACATGGACTTGACCAAACTCTGGGAGGCAGTGGAAGACAGGAAGGCCTGGCGAGCTCTGGTCCATGGGATCACGAAGAGTCGGACATGACTGAACGACTGAAGAAGAACAACAACAATGCTCTCAAATTAACATCCACTGGAATAACTAGGGAACACATCTTGTTTTGTTGTTTGGTGGTGGCAGCCACACTTGTCCCAGGAGGGAAAGTATATTCAGTAAACTAGACAAGTTCCAAAATGATGGCTAGTACCAAAAGTGTTGCAGCTGCTGTCACGTATAGTCGCAAATTTCCACCAAAATCCTTAGGAAAGGGGGAAAAGAAAATGATTTTAATAATATCACTCCAAAATGGCACTCCACCCACAGCATGGGAAAAGCTACTTCTGAGGCTATGTTGGTGGGAGATACTGGAAGCCATCGCCCAAAAGTATTTTCAGGATTATCCATATATAATAATCAGAAATACTATAGAGTGGATGATTTTGACCTTGATCTCTGGTACCTAATTAATCCTTGCACTTTATAATCTTATCTGTTTGAGAATTAAATCTGTTTCATAGAATCACAAAATTATAGAGTTGGAAGAGACCTCAAGGGCCATCCTGTCTAACCCCCTGCCATGCAGGAACCCCCTTCACAGTATTTTTGACAGATGGCCATCTAGCTTCTCCTTTAAAAACTCCAAAGAAGGAGACTCCACCCACCCTTCTTTGTGGCAGCATATTCCGCAGCCAAACAGATCTAACTGTCAGGAATATATATATATATTGTTTGTAATTTGTATTTTGGGTTTTTTATTTTGTGTATATATATATATATATATATATATATATATATATATATATATATATATATATATATATATATATATATATAAAATTTATACAAAATAAAAAATCCCAAAATACAAATTACAAACAAAAACAAAACATCAACAACAGAGCACCCTTTCAAGAGCAGGACCATTCTTCTTATTTTCATTCATTATCCTACCCTCCAGAACAGAATTGATTGTTGCATGGAAGCTTTACCTTTATCTCTTACAAGCACATATTCTTCCTAATGTTCAAATAGAATCTCTTTTCCTGTAGTTTGAAACCATTGCCCCGAGTCCTAGTCTCTGAAGTCATGGAAAACAAACCTGTTCCCTCTTCAGTAAGACATCTGTTCAAAGATTAAAACATGGCTATCATATCCCCTCTCAACCTTCTTTTTGTAAGGCTACATGTTCCCAGCTCCCTAAACCATTCATCACAAGACATTTCTTCCAGACCTTTAAACATCCTAGTCACCCTCCTCTGGACCCGTTCAAGGCCATCAATATCCTTTATAAATTGAGGTGCACAGAACTGAACACAGTACTACTCTATGTGAGGTCTTACCAGAACAGGGTAATAATACTATCACTTCCCTTTGTCTACACACTATGGTTCTCTTGATTCAACCAAGAATCACATT
Source organism: Phrynocephalus guinanensis (assembly GCA_037367245.1). Taxonomy (NCBI): domain Eukaryota; kingdom Metazoa; phylum Chordata; class Lepidosauria; order Squamata; family Agamidae; genus Phrynocephalus; species Phrynocephalus guinanensis. The sequence continues at coordinate 16,711,484 of CM074746.1, forward strand.
AGCTTTCTTGGCTTCCGTGTCACATTGCTGACTCGTGTTCAATTTGTGGTGCACCCAGACTCCCAGATCCCTTTCACATGTACTATTTTCCAGCCAGGTTTCTCCATTTGCCTAATAATAAATGAAAATTCAGGCTCCACCAAATATTGTAGAAGTCTTAAAGGTTACCTACATTTTTGTTGCATTTTCCCAGTCACTAGAAATGGTAGAATACCTAAAGTAGCAGAAAACACACAGATTTGGCTATGTGCCACTGGCACCAAGTGGCATATTGCACCTCCCCACAACCTCAAGCAGCTCTATTTAGCCTCCACCAGCCTGCTCCAATAGAGACAGAGTAGATGAGACCTTTGTTGGAAGATTGGATCAAGAAATCAATACTGAGAACAGATAACATAATTTTGTGGCGAAGAGTAATTATCAATACCATACTGTTATCACCAACGCCACATTCAAATTACTATCAAGGACACGGCATATGTAGAAAATAGAAATCCTTACATACTAAAAGGGAACTAGTAAGGACATCATCAGAAACTAAACAGATTACATTTGAGTTAGTCAGAGGTTTTAGAATGATGTAATGTTCGTGCAAGCATAGTCTAGACCTGACAGATCATGATTGTTTCTGTAGCTTGTTTGATATTAAACAAAATGTAAAAATAAAATACCAGAAAAAATCATTGAAATGAAGCAACTAACTGGTCAAATAAATTGTGAATTAGTGAAGCAGAGAGCAGAGGAGATAAGGTAAAAACGGATGGTTTGTCTGCTTTCTATCTCATGTACTGCTGGCTTCTGTCCTGCCCATTGCCAGCATGTAGCCTATTAAAATGATGGTGTCTAAGGGAATGCAGGATTTGACATTAAAAAGATGCTGACCCCTGTGCTTTTATGACTTAAAGAGCTGGCCTTCATCAGACTCTGGAGGAGGGAAAAAAAGCCTTAAGAAAGAACTGCATGTTCTCTTTCTATGTTCATTGAGATAGCAGCTAGGCAAAGTAATTCATTTTTCTTAGTTTACATGAAGCCAATGAAACGCTTAATTGTGAGCAAAGTTCATGAATAAATAAATATGTTTGACAGCTGATCACATAGATGAGGCCCAGATTTTTGATCAATGACTCATTTAGGGAGCTTTGTTAGGGCTTCTGGCAAATCAATATACCATTTTGTTAAACAAGTAAAATAGATCCACCCCCAATTTCACAGAGGCAAATAGAATTAATTTTGAAATTAGCTGTTATGATCCCCATCTCTTTTAAACTTGGCACATATTTGTTGAGTTACATTTTTTGCAATATTTAGGCCACCTTTGGTTTGTATACACTGATGAAGGAAATGACCTGTACCACCTTCCCCCGTCCTCCACATTTTTAAACTAAGAGCTGTTGTGGAAATTATGTGGGTTTTTTTTTGGGGGGGGGACCAATTACTGACTCATTCCATAGAATAATACTTTATAGACAGCTAGTGAATGAGAATGACAAAAAAAATGTCTGGCCCTAAGTATGTGAGGAAGGAAAAGAACTTTGTTGCTTCTTCTAACTTATGTAGAATGTGTATGCAATTTTTAATTAATAGCTCAGGAGGGGGTTTCCACAGCAGCTGTTCTTCAGGCAGATACAGGACAGAACATTCTAAGACAGTGGTGGCAAATCTTTGGCACTACAGATGTTCTGGGCCACAACTCCTACAGTCCTTTGTCATGGGCAATATATGCTTGCATTTCTGGGAGTAGTGGTCCAAACATTTGTGGACTGTTGAAGGTTCACCACCTCTGATCTAAGAGAGGATTGGCTTCCACAATTATATTTCTCAGTGAAGGTGGAGAGTGCCTGGGAAGAGCAGCCCTGGACTTAGGTCCCCAAGTCCCACTTATTGGGTAGAGGAAGGTGTGGGGATTCCATACCCTAATAGGCTCTGAACCCCAAAATAATCTGGCGGCACTGTGGCAGCCTAAGCCATGGACAAACAAGTTCAGAGAGCAAGCAGGGAACCTGGTGCGGTGAAGCTCACACTGACCTGGCATAGGTCAGGTGGCCAGAAAAACAATGGCCAGATATCAGGGCACATCTGGTCTGTGACGGATCCCAAAGCTCCCCTTCCTCTGTCCTTATCAATAACTCCCTACTAGCTAAGTATATTCCTCTGAGATAAGGTGCATTTCTCCCCCCCCACCAATGGAATGCATTACGTGATCAAAGAGCATCCTTCCTCTGTCTTCCTGTTCTATTGTGAATGCTTCTCTCCACCCCTGTGTAGTTTACTGTTATCAATAAAGGCTTCTTGGTTCCAGGCAGCTCACAGAGAGAGACGCACAGAGAGACACTCAGAGATGCTCACATACACCCTCTCTCCCCCCCCCCCACACACAGACACCCACGCACAGAGACACACAGCCTGGGACCAGAGATGGTTGTACCCCAAACTCTGTGTATGCATAATTAATAACACTACAGGAAGGGGCTGAAGATGAGAAACCAGGGTCCTGGGCTCTAGGAGCCAGACACACCTCTGACACAGCCATGACATCTGTGCCACCCAGCTGCACCTACTCAGACCGAGGTGTGGTTCTGGCAATGAAAGCATCAATTCAAGAGACAGAAGAGGGCCCAGGAAGAGCAGAAGAATGGCTACCAATAGCTCTCACCAGACTATATTGGCCAGCCTTAAAAGGGCTTTGTACAGGACTAGGACACATCCTCCCCTCCTACTGCCAGAGACTGGGATTCTCAGAACACCCTGTGGCTTTAATAGGGGCACAGGTTCATGAAACGGCCTTCCCTGATTGGTTAGTGGGAACAGAGCACCCAGAAGGAGGAAAAGACATATTTTCTATTAGTTCTTTGGTTGCAAGAAATTTTGCTCATGCTCATCCTCAAAATCTAGTGCTCATGGACTTATTGTTGGGAGGCTTAGTTGACATTGGCACAATCAGGAATTTCTGGAGGTGCTTACGGGGACATTTTCAGGATTTCTGTGTCCCTTTTGGCCACTTGCCGAAGCTGATTCTTCAAATAACATAGGGATAGTGCAAGCAGTGGTTAAAAAGTTAAAGTAATTTAACATACTGTTGAAAAAATACTTCTTAGTTGTAACTTTGTTGTCCAGAATCTTATTGTGATTTATGTTATGTAAGTGAACTTGTGAATAATATAAATTTACAAGTTGCTTCTTGTGTTCTCTAGCATGTACTTAATCCATGGTCAGGTATGTGCATAACAATGAAAACAATACCTTGTTATTGTTAATCAACAGCAATTTTCCACTCCAATTTATACCATTTCACTTACAAAAACATAAATGTCCAATAGGATTCCTACCAATATCCCTGAATCCTTAGGACTACAAACCCAGGCTTTTAAAAAATTCAGTTTGGATGGGAATTTATCCAGTTCACACATCCCAAATCTTGAATTTAGACCTAGAAAAAACTTGAAGTCAAATATTTATATACTTTCTCAAGTTTATAGAATGATTCAGGAAATAATAGTTACAAAGTATTCAAAAGTTATTAGAAAAATATGGATGTATTAAAGATAAGTGTTTTAATAAATGGAAATGACAACTGTTTGCCAAGAATTGAAACTCAGCCCATTTGCATGAGAGCCACCTGCTATTTCACAGAACTATAACCCTTAAAAAGTCAGCCACCTGTACTTTCATTGTTCATACAGAGCAAAACAAAAGGCCGCAAGGGAAGAAACCACTTAAGAACTTTTGGATTGTGAACTTTGTTAGGGACCAATCAGAGGAAATTTGTACTATAAATAATCAGACAAGATAATACTGTAATTGGATAATTTCGTTAGTTGCAACATAGTCTGAACTATTCCACCATGTATATTCCTGGTGGTTCAAAATTTCTCTTTTCAATGAGAAAATGAGATCCTTCAAGTATTAATGACGGACTAACCAACAATCAGCTAAAGAGGCATGTATGAAGAATCCAATTGTTTCTTTCTGTACAGTGGTTATCTTTTTAAAGAAATTTTTATGAGGACCCTCTGATGGGTACTGGATAATGTGGATACCCAAAAGCCAGTCTCATAAATATATTCATGTTTTCTGTCCCAATCCTCAAGAGAGACATTTGACTCACCATTATTACAGAGTAGGAAAAAAATTAAGGAAGTCCCAAGAGGTAAATGATCTTCTTTTATTCAAATGAAGCCTCTATCTCAAGACACATGTGCTACCATGTGGGATCCATTTCAAGCATTTACTAGCAGAAGAATAATTAGCCTTGCAACATACACAGCAGAAAAGAACAGGCCCAGAGGAGCAGTACATTAGAAATAGGTAGAAAAGACCTTGAAACCAAATTTTCTAGAGATAAGCCTGTGGAAAAAAAGAAATGCAAAAAACAAAAAACAAAAAACCAACCCACACACAATGCTTTTGTTGCAATTTTTAGTTCAGCTCTGGGATGTAGAGTCTGTTCAGTTCTGTGGAAGATGTCATGACATTTGAACAGTGAAAACACTTCAGTTTGCTTTTACAGTCAGAAAAAGAAGAAAGGAAGGAAAGCAGACCCTGAGCTCACCATTTTCATAGATGAAGCAACTGAAGCAGAAGGTCCCAACCTTGGGTAACCCATGTTTGGACTTCAAATCCCAGTAGCCTTCACCATCAGCAGTGTTGGACATGGCTTCTGGGAATTGTGGTCTAATTGCATCTGGGTTATCCAAGGATAGGAGTCATTGAACCTAAGGGGTCTTAATACCTCAGTCCCAATGAAATTAATTAATTTGTATCACCTATAGTAATATGCAAATTCTGATACATGTGAGATGTCATATCTCATTCTGTGCATACTGAAGAATAACATTGATGTGTAGAATGAAGCACTGTGTTGGAGTTCCAGCTGAACAGATCCTTTCATGAGATGAATGGGGAACATGGGATTGCCTAGGAAATTGTCTTGGATTTGATCACTTTCTTAGACTAAGACTCTCCAGAGATCTGAAAATCCTGTATGCACACCAATGACATCTGAACCATCCAAATTATTTAAGGGACACAATCCCTGGCATTTACCTGTCAGGTAATGACATCCGACATTTGTAATCTGGAGCTCTTTTTCAGCCTAGTGGAAACTTCACTAAAGGCAGGAACTGTATAGAGGAGCTAAAAAAGAACAAGGTATCTGAAGGCACTTCACTCACTTAGAGATGAGATTGAAGATGAAGGTGATAGGATTTTTGGACATGTTGGCATTGGTGTATGGATGCACTCAACATCACAGAGATCCTATTAAAAAGCAAGACAGAGGAGGCAAGTTAAAATAAGGCCACACTATTATTAACTATTAACACAACCTCTTTTTTTTTTAAAAAAAAAAACATTTTTACTTATTTTCTACACTAAGTTACATAAAACAAATATATTGCTTGTTTTCTGTCGTGTTACCACTTCAATCACAGTTTTTTCCCAACATTTGAGCCCAATATAATTAATATCTCATTTTCCAGATTAAATGAGCATACTTTTGTACCTATTTTCCTTACTATCTCATCCCTCTTCTATCTATCATTAGAGAGGGGCACGACTCAAAAAAAATGGTGTTTCGTTTGTCGTTTGGTCGTTTAGGGGTCCGTTTCGGTTCGTTTTCGTTTTTGTGACTTTTTTGCAAAAAAGATTGTTTTCGTTTCATTAGGTAACGAAACGAAAAAATGAAAACGAAAATGAAAAATTGCTGTTTCGTTAGCATTCTTTTTAGTTCAATGCATCTGCTGCAACGAAAATGAAAAACACGGCAAATTTGGTCGTTTCATTTTCGTTTTCGTTTTGTTTTTTTAAAAAAATTTCGTTTCGATTTCATTGTGTAACGAAACAAAAAAATGAAAACGAAAACAAAAAATCGCTCGTTTCGTGCCCATCTCTATCATTACTTACATCTCTTTTTAATACAAATAATATAGCCTATCAAATCTCAACAATCTATTCAAACTCACTGTTTTGCACTTCAGTACTAAGCAATTTAGGATAGATTTGGCTAACTATATATATTCTATATATCATCCAAAATATATTTACACATTCTTCCAAAGAATGCCTAAATTCAGCAATCATCACTAATTCAAATTAATACTTTATGGGCTATTATAAGACAGCAGCGTCCTGGTCTATATGTTTCACCTTATGCATAGAACTTCTTGTCTATACTAACTGCCTCTATTATTTTAAAAATCTAATGGATTAACATTTATTTATATTTCTATTTTGTCTTTACATTTCCATTTTCCATTTCTGATATTATACAAATTAATTAGTGGCCTTAGACAATCAGAATATTTATTATTCATTTATTAATTTTTATACCATCTGTCTTCCCTAAAGAACTCCTGGCAGTTAACAATGAGGGCAAGACAAACCTAATACAGAAAACATTTTTAATATAATTTCACTAAGCCAGAAATTCTTTTTTTCAGTCTTCCCTTTTCCTGCCAACTCCCTTATCTTCACATGTTGTTTCCCCCTTGTAAAATCTCTTATCTTCATGAGTTGTATTATCTTGGTAGAAATCTGGATAGCCACTCTGCTACTGAAAAAGTCCCAAAGTTTCCTCCTTTTGGCACCAATATTAAGTCAGATGTGCTTATCATATTCAGTGAACTTGGCACCAGTAAGAGTTTAGCCTGCACCATTCTTGTCATCATTGTCTTCATGCTGAGATCCACCCTTTGTTCTGGTTTGATCTCTTGATTCAAGCTGATTTCAGTAGATGTGTTTATCATGTTTTGTGAATTTGGCATATCCAAAGATTTATCCTGCATCAGTCTTGCTGTATTTGCCTGTAGATTAAGATCAGCTGTTTGTTTTAGCTCAATCTCCTGATCAGAGGTAATTTCAGATTTTTTCTCGAGACTTGGTGTTATCAACCACTCCGTCTTGAGTTATCTGTTTTGCCTCTGTGACTTTATCAAAATTAAAAATCTCTGTATCTTCAGAGGTTGAGTCTGTGTAGATAGCCATAATTTTTTGCAAACCAGATAGAATTATGTTGGCAAAATCTTCTGAGATGTTTTCCCAATCTATTGTGTTTTATAGCTCATAAGATAGGGTTAATATTGCTTGTAATAGTTTCTGCCACTTAGTTTCCAAACAAGAGAGGTACAGAGGAGAGTAACTAGATTAAATTGAAGCCAAAGCAGCAAGAAACAGCCTTCAATAGTTATTTTCAAAACATAAAACATGTGGTTACTCCAAGGTCAGATGATGTTTTTTGAGAAAACAACTTTCCCAATGCTGCTTGTATGGTTGTGTCGTTAAATTCAACATGTTGAAAGCACAGAGGTAGTTTCCTTTAATTTTTTCCTTTAAATCCATCACATATAAAGAGCAGCAAAGACATAAACATTTTTTTCACAAAAAGGAAAAAATAGGCAGAAAGGCAAGTTCATTAAATAACATGAAAACAGTCACTTCTATGCTTTTCTTTCAAAACTTTTCACTCCCTTTTTTGCTAAAAAGCAAAGCAATGCAAAGTGTTCTGCTTATATAATGCCCCATACAACTTCAAGTAGTCTCTGGGTGGTTTACAGTTTAATTACAGCGTGTAGTCTACACATTTCTCCCCAGCAATCTGGGTACTCATTTTACTGACCTCGGAGGGATGGAAAGCTGAATCAACCATGAATCTGCTACCTGGGATTGAACCCCAGGTCATGAGCACAGTTTTACCTGTAGTAAAGGCATTTAACCACTGTGCCACAGGGCTTCTTCAGAAAGGTGGGTTCAGTTCTTGTTTGAAGAAAATTTTTTCCAGATACTGGGGAGAAGCTTCACATAGAAAGAGATAGAAGCAGTCTACTCATGTCTTGCCAAATATTTACAGCTTTTAATGTCCAGCACCGACAGAGGGGCATGGTAGCTTAGTGGACTAAGGCTCTGAAAACTGTTGTATGCAATGTTGGCAACTTGGCAATTCGAATCCCAGGAGCCACACAATGGAGTGAGCTCCTGCTGGTCAGTCCAACTCCTGCCAACCTAGAAGTTTGAAAGCATGAAAATTCAAGTAGATAAAGAGGTACCGCTGTAAAAACGGGAAGGTAAAACAGAGTTTCCGTGCAGCCATGCCAGCCACATGGCCATGGACTTGCACAACATTGGTTCTTCAGCTTGAATATGGTGATGAGCATCACTTCTAGAGCCGGGCATGACTTCACAAAAGAAGTTGGCTAGAAGTCCATGTCCACACCATAGTTTAGGACCTTGGCTGTAGAATCTGCTCTGCTTGGGACTAACAGCTGGATTTTACTGTGTGTTTTTAATGTGACAATAATAACACACCATTTGTAAACCTATACACACTTGACTAGCTGCCCCATACCTAGAAATGGTTGAAAAAACGAGAAATAGTGTTGAAAACAAATTAAATAAAAATAAAAATATGAAGAAAAATAAAATCTTAACCTGCATGTTCCTGGCTAGTGCAAGGGAGACCTCTATTCCTCTCTCCTCCCTTTGCTTTGGAGGCTGCCTGAGATGAAACATTCCAGACAATCGCCCACAATCCAGCAGGGGGAGAGAAAGAGAGCCACCATTGGCTCAACTGTGATCATGTGACCTGCTTCACTGCTTATATATCAAGACATTGCTTGTTGATCAAGGCAAAATTTATAAGAAATGTTTGCTTCTCTTGCAAAATTCTCTTAAACCAAGATACTCTTAAACCAAGGTATTACTATATGAATTATTGTTAAAATAATTTTATGTTTAAAATTTTCAAATACAAAAGAAAATAAAACTGACATATATTCTTATCCCTAAAACGAAGATAAAAGCATTGGCCCAGTGTTAATAGGCTATCAACTATCAATTAATTAAGCAGATGTGTGCGGTGTTTTGCTAAGAGTATACTCCAATGGGACTGAAGGATGCCCAAACTGGAAATGATGTTGATAAGTCCAATCTTTATCTGTTCTGTCCCTGAAGAGAGATTTAAGAGAACGGTGAATGAGCAAGTGAACAGGGAGAAATCAAGTGGAGATAGACACATGGATAGAGAGAGAGAGAGATAGTAGACTTATGAGCCCTTATTTTTTGAAGATAAGTTGATAACTTAATACCTGGCATTCACTAACTCACCTTCAGGAGAAACAAGATAATTAGCTGGTTAATTAGGCATTTGTTGAACAGAAATAGGAGCATTCAGGTTTAGAGATGGGCATGAAATGAACAATTTTTTGTTTCGTTTTTTTTTGTTTTGTTATGCAACGAAATGACAAACAAATTTTGTCTCCAAAATGAAACGAAATGGACAGAAACACCGGAAATTTTGTCGTGCGTTTCATTTCCGTTACTGCAATACAGTGAACTGCTTTAAATGCTAAAAAAAAATCACAAAAAATTGAAATAAATGGTAATGAAATGGTAACAAAATGAACGAAAAATGAAAATGAATTTTTGCAAACCAAAACGGACCCTCCAAATGACAAACGACAAATGAAACATCATTTTTTTATTCATGCCCATCTCTATTCAGGGTTTTCATTCTGGCTGCTACTTGTCTTAAAAAATACAAGAGGGAAGTTGTCCCCAGTGTCTGCAGCTTGGGGAACTCCCCTCCTCTCTCTTTCTCTTTCTCTTTCTCTTTCTCTTTTCTTTCTTTTCTCTTCTCTCTCTCTCTCTCTCTCTCTCTCTCTCTCTCTCTCTCTCTCTCTCTCTCTCTCTCTCTCTCTCTCTCTCTCTCTCTCTCTCTGTGAAGAAAGAGATCTGTAGCCTAGGCCTCCTACTAGATCCAAAACTCTCCATGGTTTCCCAGGAGGCATCTGTGGTCTGATCAGCACACTTCCAACTGCAGTGGATTGCCTGGCTGTGGTCTTTCCTCGATCCTGGAGAATTTACCACATTGGTTCATGTGCTTGTAATCTTGAGATTAGACTGCTTTCATGCTCTCTTTGTGGAGCTGACTATGAGGTTAATGCAGAGATTTCCACTAGTGCAGAAAATGACAGCCAGGCTGTTAATGGAGACTAGAAGACCACATCATATTACCCCTGTCTTTGCCGCCTTGCACTGGTTTCCAGTACGCTACTGCGTTGATTTTAAGGTTTTAATGTTTACATACAAAGTCATAAATGGTTTGGGACCTCAGTATCTCTCAGAGAAGCTCCTTTCAGAAAGAAATACCTGACTCATCCACCCATCCCAGGCAGGACAGCTGAGGGTTCTGACCCTGAGAGAGTCCTGAAAGGTACTGACAAGAAACCAAGGTTTCTCTGTGGTCAACCCTCATCTGTGGAACAATCTTCCCCAAGAAATCCACCTGGTATCGTTGCTTCAGGTATTTAAATACCAGTTAAAAACTTGATTATTTGGGATGGCTTATCCTGACTTAAGCCGTGGTCATACCAGTGTTTTCTCCATAGGTGCCCTTTGGTGATCTGTGCAGAAAAAGATTGCGTCCTAACTGCGAAGGGAAGTAAATCTGAGCCCCGGTCGACCACGCCCCTTGAACAGCAGTTTCAGCGAAGTTTCAATAAACTCTGCCAGGGGCTGGATTTAGAAACTTCGCTCGAAAATGCTTATTTATTTGCTTCTGTAACCACGAGAGGACACCAAAAATATGCAGTAAGAATGGTTGTTCCACTTTTTTGGCAATGGGGGCTTGGGAAATAGAGCAGGAAAGAAGGGCAAAATCTGAAGCAGACAGGTAGAGATGGAACCAGATTAGGAAAATACGACACAGAAGAGAGGACACTAACTGCACATTAAAAACCACGTGACAACCCCCAAATGCATGAAATTTATATACGCAGAGAACGCTGGTGTGACTGCGGCCTTAATTAGCACTAGGCCCTTGAAAATGCGCTCTCTAGCACCTTTGTTGATTCAGTTTTAATTTTTATATCTCTCATATTTTTTAATATTTGTAACCTTTGCTTATAATTCTCCTTTGTCTGATTTTCTGTTACTACTTTATGTGTGTTTATGCTTATGTTTTTGAGATTATGCCAGTTATGGTTTATTTAGGTACTGTTGTTCTAATTCTTTATATATTTCTAAATTGTTGTACACCACCCAGAGAGGCCTTTAGCCCAGAAGGTTTTGTGGTGTAAAATCAATCAATCAATCAATCAAACAAACAAACAAACAAACAAACAAACAAACAAACAAATTGGGGAAAATAACATGGGTGGAGAAAATGTGGGGTGTTTGTGTGACCAAAACTCTACTAAGGTTTACCTGGCAACAATGTCAATAGCTATTGGATAAATGGGCACCGGAGGAGTGTCAATCAAGAGTACCTGGTTATCTAAGAAGGAAAAGGGCCATTAGTTAAGGAAGAGCCCCTGAGAAGGTTGTTGAGAAAGAGAAAAAGGGGAGATTACTAAATAACTCACATAAATAATTAAATTGTACTTAGTGATAGGAAGTATGAGTTTCCAAAACCAGAGATGCATAGTAGAATCACTTTGTAACCCTCAATTTAGGAATGTGCCAAGCAACCATTACTCTTTATAAATAAATAACTCATTTTCTTTTTGTTTCACCTTAAAACTGCTTGGCTCAAATGATTGGAAGGCTTAAGGTTAGCTCTGGGTATAGAGAGGGTAAATTAAAGAGTGATTATCTGGGTTGGGCTACTATATCACTGTATGGCTACTGAAAAACTTGACAACTTTAATGTTGATACTGGAGAAACGGAGATTGAAATTGTTAAAAATGTTTGTAGATATTGTTTCAGTCATCAATACAAATGGAGACAATGGTCAAGAAATCAGAAGAGGACTGAAATTAGAATAGATCATCAAATGAAAGGCTATCTCATTGGGGACAAGGACAAGATTACTTACATTCTTGTATTTTTAATTACTATGTACATCTGAAAGATGGACAATGGAAAAAGGTGACAGGAAAAATGTATGTGTGTTAAATAAGGCGTTGGAGGAGAGCTTTGTGGATATCCAGATTTCCTGAAATATGAACAAGTTGGTGCTCAATCAAATCAAGCCTCAACTTTTCTGCAGGCAAAAATATTGAAACAGATGCTGTCCTACTTGGGGTGCATCATGAGAAGTCTTGATTACCTGGAAAAACAATACTGTTGGTAAAAATGGAAGGCAGGAAGAAAAGAAAAAGACGAGATATGAGATGAATTAATTCCACAAAGGAAGTCATAGATTTGAGTTTCAAAGAGCTGAGCAGGGCTGTTGAGGACAGAATATTTTGGAAATCACGCATCCACAGAGTCTCTGTAAATCAGAAGCAACCTGAAAGAATGTAACAACAGCAAAACATATCACCTGTTTTCCACAAGGTAAATGTGCTTAATTTCCTCCTCAGTTTCTCATAGGACTTAGTTTCCTAACCATCTTAAACACCAGTTAGGGATGAGCACAAAATGAAAAATGAAATGCTGTTTCATCATTTTGTTACGTAATGAAATGAAATGAAACAAAATGAAACTATGAAGCAGCATTTTGTTACAGATGAAATTAAATGGTCTTTTTTTGTTAAAACAAACCATTTTGTTCCCTCTGTAAAATGACTCGCTGCTACTGGTAAAAAAAAAAGTACCAACCCGACCTGCAGACCAGGTGGTTGGCACTAGGTTAATTTTTAAAAAGTGTCAACCTGACGCTAGGGTAAAAAAAAGGGCCAACTGGCCTCCCCATGGATCAGCTGGTCAGCGGGAGAGAAAAAATGCAACCACGGCCCTAACAGTGTAAAAACAAACAAAAAACTGCAAAATGAAACAAAACAAAATATGAAATGAAAATGAAATGAAATGCCATTTTTGCATTTCGTGCCCATCCCTAATTTCAGATTCTCAATATCCTTTTTAAAATATGATGCCATGAATGGGACACATTAGTGTCAGTGACTTATAACCAAAGCAGAAAAGAATGGTATGATTATTTTCCTTAATGTCTCACGTGTCACCCAGCCTCAACTGGTGCATCTAATTTTTCTGTCTAAACACAAATGTTTATATTAATTTCTGATGAATTAGTTTCATTTTATTTGTTTTGACCCAGTTCTCTTATCTATTAAGATTATTTTGAAACATGGTATTATCTTCTGATGTAAGATTGTCGTCACTATTAGTGACCACTCTGTGTGTATCATCTTCAGTGAACTAAAAATCTACAAAACTTGATCAAAACCCCACATTCTTCCACCTTGGCCACAGGAACATCACAAAAGCCTGGTGAAAATTATACTACATCCACAGCATTCCTGTGATTCAGCAAGCTTGTTAATCAATAATTTTGAAAAGGAATAAAATTGATCTGCCACAACATGTTTGAGATACCTACGGTGGTTCTTAGTAATAAAGGATTATTTTCTAAGTGTTCGCAGGCAAACTATTTAATGTTGGTCTAGAAATATTTCTGGTGTTTAAATCAAGTTGACAAGTCAACGGTTGCTGGGTCTCTCTTTTGCTTTCTTTTTGGAAATGCAGACATTTTTTTTGGACTTCCAATAGTCCAACAGCCAATAATGTCACATGTTCCAAACAAAACCTTTGAAGATTATAAGAAGCTCAGATATTGCACAGGCAAGTTGTTTTATTGTCTTTGGATGCTCTTTGATTATCTTGAATCACAGTGCCCTCACTACCACCTTGATTCTGTGTTCATCAAATTGAATTGCTTTTCATCCAGGACAAGGAAATATTGAGCAATTCTATCTGCTCCATCTTTGTAGGTCTGTTGCTCTTTTCTCCTTCTTGTTATAAATCTGTTATCTCTGTTTGATCATAATAATGACAGAAATTAAGGGCTTCCCCTCATTCAGCAGCCCCCCAACAGCTTCCTCAAGATAAAAGTAATCCCAAGACAGCCCTAGAACCTACAGAGAGGAATCAGAATTCCTGAAAATCAGTTGTGGCTGCTAATGTCACCAGCCTTCTGTGGTATGACATTACACCACTGGGTTTCAGATATTATCAGTTGAACAACCCACGGTCTGAAAGGAGGAGGAGAGAAACATTGTTTGAGTGTTCTTCTTTGCCCAGTTTTTTTAGTTGAAGTAGTAAGGATATTTCAACCCTAAAATTAATCTATTCTCTATTCTACTATAGGATTTGCTCCAAAATATGTGCCTTAACCACTCAGAGCCATATTTGGCCTCATCCTGAAGGTCACAGCTTAGGCCATGAGTCAGTACTAGTCACAACTGTGGCATTGCATCAACACATTCAAGCATGAGGCCAAAATGGCACATTTATCTATTTTTCAGGCCATTGACAAAGGACTGTGGAACACTCTTCTGACGTTGATATATTACTCAATCTCAGATTGAGCCTGAATAATTGAAGAAGTCTTCATTGGAAATCCAAGGGGAACACATTAGTGTAATATTACTAAAAACCTAATCATCCACCAGTACCAAAATTTTGTTCTTATTTCTTGGTGCACTATGGAAAAATCTGCATGGAAATAATTTCTCTTATCACCATGGCCACTGAGATAAATACAAATGATACATGGGAATATGTAATATACAGAGTGCACAGAAATATCCCCATCTCCTCTACTTTTCTAATTTCACAGAGAGAGATAGAGAGAAGAGAAAACGAGGAGGAGGAGGAGGAAGAAGAGGAGGAGGAGGAGGAGGAGGAGGAGAAGAAGACCCCCCCCATCTGGAGTATCGTGTCCAGTTCTGTGCACCTCTATTTAAAAAGTATGTTGACAATCTTGAACGGGTCCAGAGGAGGGTGACCAAGACGATTGAGGGTCTGGAAGAAATCTCTTACAAAAAGAACACTGAGAGGAGATATGAGAGCTATGTTTAAATATTTGAAAGGATGTCACATTGAAGAAGGGACTGGGATATTTTCCATGGCTTCAGAGACTAGGACATGGGGAAATGGTCTCAAACTACAGGAAAAGAGATTCAATTTAAACAATAAGAAGAATGTCATGACAGTCAGAGGTGTTCGGCAATGGAATATGCTGCCACAGAGGGTGGTGGAGTCTCCTTCTTTGGAGGTTTTTAAGCAGAGACTGGATGGCCATCTGTCGGGCGTCCTGTGATGGGGGTTCCTGCAAGGCAGGAGGTTGGACTAGATGGCCCTTGAGGTCTCTTCGAATTCTATGATTCTATGATTCTAAGAAGAACTGATTAGCCATCTGAATCGGGGTTACTAGACTCCTTCATTACTAACATGTCATATGCTAATGTACACTTTTCTGTACTGGTTGTATTACAGTATGGGTCATCAGATGCAAGTAACTGATGTAGTCACTGATTTAAGTCTTTACATTCTTTCTCCCTTCCCAAGCCATTGTTTTATACTTGGTTGGCTCCATATGGTGGACCTTAGGGTGTGAATGACAATAAAAAGTAAATTCTGCATACCAGAAAGCTATATGTGCCTAATATACAACACCAGTTCCAAAAGAATTCCTTGATGGACCAATTAAAACCTGGCTATGTACTTTTAAAAACACAATGTAGGGTATTTTATGCAAATGTTAGAATATTACATGAAGATGCAAAGTTCAGCCTTCTTTATTTTATGTGAAACAATAATTTATTTGGTTGTCATTTAGTTCTTTGTCCTTTATTTATGTTGCCTTAGATATTTTAAAATTTTGTTTAAAGTGTGTACATATTTGTTTTGAGTGCACATAAAAGCATGCTTTTTTCTTGCCCGCTGAGCATTCATTAAACCCAATTTCAAATCTTTGCAGTCATTAGAGCACTCACAAGGCTCAGATCTATTGATTTAATTGTGTAAGCAATCCTTTATTCAAATAATAATGAGGAGATATAATACAGAGGTACATGCAGTAGCCTTTCATCCAGTGGCCTAAGGTACTTGATTATTTTCTTAACAAATGTTCTTTGTATGGAAAATGGAAAACATGTTGCCTGGTGCATAAATTCTCAGCAAAACAAGAACTTAAAATTAACACCAGTTTTGTTCATGCTACAGCAGTGTAGCTGGATGTTATAACATAATTTCACATTTGCTCTTCATTTGGATCATATTCCTCATGTCTTCACATTTGAGTTGAGCCGCCTACAATTCAAAGGTTCTGATGGCATCTGATTTAACATTTCTGTGAACATTTCACAGCATACACAACATAAGCACAACATATAGCTCAGTGGTTTGGAGTTCAATTCCTCTCCAGGTCTAAAATAATTATTAGTGTGGAACTTGTTCTGCAACAGAAAGTTGTGCTGGATGTTTCTGTTGCAATGACTCTAGAAATGATTTTTGGTTACTTCATCTAATTTTGTTCTAGTGTAATGCTGCTGTTGGCACAACAACAAAAGCAAGAAGAACAAGAAGAAGAAGAAGAAGAAGAAGAAGAAGAAGAAGAAGAAGAAGAAGAAGAAGAAGAAGAAGAAGAACAACAACAACAACAACAACAACAACAATTCAAGTTGTAGAAGAGGACAAAAGCATAAATAATTATGCTGTAGCTACCTGGAGTAGGAACTGGCAAACCATACCAGTATTCCTGCCAAGAAAACTCCATGGACATGGAGTCATGAAGAGTCAGTCACAACTGAAACGACACAACACACACACAAACAAAATTATGTAAGCACAAGTAGAGAAAAATTACCTCAGGCAGTGAAAATGGGTAATATTTTGAAAACAACAAAAGCAAATGCTTAATACAAAAATAAAATTTGGAAAATAAATTAAACATTTTTGTATTTTATTATATATTTAGTTCACAGATGAAGCAGTTTTGTGGGGGAATATTTTATAAAGCAACTTACAGCTGTAGTTTGGGCTGCATTGTAACCTAGTATTTGCACATGCTCATCTGCTCCCATGATGAGCTCTCATCTGTTTTCTGCAGATGGCCTGTTATCTTGTTGCATGCTCAGTTGATCTTCCTTTCAAACAAAAAAAATTAAGAAAAAGAGTAATTTTACAGATGGGTAATATCTGACCTTGGGACTGTTTGTTGAAACCAGTGGGGCATGTCTTTTTAGAGCAATCATCTATTCACTAAAACATCATATTAGTCATTCCAAACTTGAAATTGGCTTGCAGTAGAAAGTGCCGGCTTTGCATATGGAGATGGCCTGGCCGAGAATACAAAAACATGGTGTCGATGTATCTATTGTGAAACAAACTGTCAGGTAAAATGCAAAATAAGAGCAGGGTGCTAAAAAAAGACCCACTCAGTTTTGGTTGAAAGGACATTTCTGAATTATTATTATTTTTAAATGCAGCACAAGGCAATAAATAGTCCAGTATAAATTGTTAAGTTTCACCTTCAGCTTGCTAAGAGGAATTGCAAACAGTCCCACTCCTCTGGGGTCACTGCAGTTCACATAAAGAGGTGACAGAAAAACTCACTTGACAGACCATTGGGATTAGGGATGGGCACGAAACAGAAAAACAGTGTTTCATTTTGTTCTGTTTTGGCCCCCTACATTTAATTTCATTTGTCTCATACAAATTTTTGCAACAAAAATTCATACAAAATGAAAGAAAAACAAAATGGATCTATTTTGAAACAAACTGTCATGTAAAATGCAAAATAAGAGCTGTGCAATAAAAAGTCCCATTTAGTTTTGGTTGAAATGACATTTGTCATTTTTTTTAAAAAAATGCAGCATGAGGCAATAAATAGTCCAGTAAAAATTGTTAAAGTTCACCTCCACCTTGCTAAGAGGAATTGCAAATGGTCCAGCTTCTTTTAGGTTACTGCAATTCACATTAAGAGGTGACAGAAAAACTCACTGACGGTCTGTTGGGATTAGGGATGGGCATGATAAAGAAAAATGGTGTTTTGTTTCATTCTGTTTCGGGGGGGGGGGCTCCACATTTTGTTTTGTTTGTCTTATATGAATTTTTATAAGAAAAAAGTGTACAAAATGAAACAAAAACAAAAGGTTTCATTACCTTGCGGCGGCTTCATCCGAAGGCTCCAGCAGCGGCTCTAAAAGATCCAGTGGCAGCAGCAGCAGCAGTAGCGATGGTTGCAGGCCATGGCCAGCCTGCCCAGCTGGCAGGCGGGTGTCCAGCAGCAGCCATGGCCATGAGCCTAGATCAGCCTGCTCAGCTGGCTAATGGGGCTCTGGCAAAGGCCACACCAACTCTAGTGGTGGCAACGGGCCTAGGCTGGCCTGCTGGCCACTCACCCTCTCCTGCTGTGGTGGCGACTCCGGCCATGGCCACATTGACTCTGGCGGTGGTCACCATGGCAGACCTAGGCCAGGCTGCCCAGCTGGATGGCAGTGACTCTGGTGGAAGCTGTGGTGACTCCAGCAGTGGCAAGTCTAGGCTGGCCAGCCCAGCTGGCTGGTGGGGCTCCGGTGCTGGCCACGGTGACTCGGGTGGTGGCGGCAGCCCTAGGCCAACCTGCTGGCCACTCGCCTTCTCTCCTGTGTCGGTGGCAGCTCCGGCGGTGGGCCTAGGCTGGTTAGCCAGCCACTCACCCACTGCAGAGAGAACGAAATGGTTTGTTTTAACAAAAAATGACCATTTCATCTGTAACGAAATGCTGCTTCACCATTTGGTTTTCTTTTGTCTTGTAGCTCTACATGCATCCAATGGTCTGTAGCAAAGTTGAGTTGGAAAACCCAGGCAGCGCCAGGAGCTGACTAAGATGGAAGTCAGAAAGTAGCATCGGCAGGAGCGGCATATCATTGGAAAGTCACCTTGTCATTATGGGATTGCAGAAGAAGCAGGTCATGCCTAAGGGCAAGTAATTCACTTATCCTCCTCGCTGATGTAAGTGCAACTAAAAACATCTTCTTGTATGTTAGATGTGTCAAATATTAAAAGGCCGTGGGCTCCAATGCTGGCTTCATAAGTTGATTAAGCACCAAACTAAGTGACAATTGCTGTAATCAGATTTTTTCTCACTATTTAGGTTTTGAAATGTGGGGTAAATATACTCTAAAATAAAATAAAATAAATAATTAAGTCTTAGTGAAGGCCTGAAAAATTTATTCTAAGAAATTTCATTCACTTCTCATTGTGTCAGACGAGACAATGCTATTGTGTAATAATGCACATGCATGCACAATGATACATTGATTTTGAATTTAGCTCATTTAAGGAAAGCAAAATCTGACTGAAGAGATGAAGGTGTCTCTTGTCTTTTCTTTTTTCCTTTCCCTCCTTTATTTTCTTTTTTCTCTTTTTCTTTCCAGCCTAGGAGGATTGTGCCTAGGGAGCTCTTTAAAATAATTAAAATCTGCAACTTTATTTTTCAGATGCCAATTTTTGTTATAGAGAATAATTATCTGAGAAAACAGAGAAATTGCAAATTAACTTGTGCTGAGTGTTACCCACTGAATCCATTGCCGTGAAAAAACAACTCACCAGAGCATATGAAGCAATATATTGATATTGTATTCTGTACCTCCAAATGTAGTCCGTACCAAAATTATTATTATTATTATTATAAAGCCCTTCATATGTAGCACAGCAGGGCATCTCTGCATTCTCTGAGAGGAAAATTAGGTGTGGGACCTGCCACTTGTGCTATAAAAAGCAAATAACAATTGTGAGACAGAGGCTTAAAAAGTGGTTAGAATGAAAATGATGACCTTATTGCAAAAGTTAACTGGTTTCTGACGTCTTCCAGGTCATAGGCTCCTGAGCTTTTGACTGCTAACTCTCTTTTTGGTTTTGGTTTTGTAACAATGCAACAAAAGCCCTTATTTATGAGGCATTTATTCATTAGTTACATTTACATTCTGCCTTCCCCATACTGAGTTCAAGCTAGAATATCCTCCTCACAATATATATTTTAACTACCCTGTATGGTAGAGCAGGTTGAGTAACTGGCCTATGGTTACTCAGAGAGTTAGTTAGTTATCTTTATTTATGGTCAGAGACCAAACTAAAATAAATACAAGTGGCAAATATACATACTATCAAATATGCATTTCATAATTATGTTTAAATTAATCCAAAAAAAAATGATAGAACAAAAGTACAAATTAAAATTAGATCTGGTTCACAGTAAAGCAGTCATCAGCTACATGGTTACTATGTTTCTTGACCTGAAATAACAGAGGGAGGAGGGTATGCACTTGATTGCAGATTTACCGAAAAGTGCTGCAGGTTGCTAATAACCAGAAAACTCAAGGACGGTAGACTAGCTGTACAGTTTTCACTGAGTCAGCTACAGCACCCAAATATCTGATTTGATATGCAGAAAGTTGAGAAACTACCATGGTCACCATTAAGAATGAGATTCTTCTGACTTCCAAAATTGTCAACAATGCCATCAATGTTACTAAAAATGAAAAGTTTTCCATCTATTTTTAGTATATCAGTAAATAGTGTTTTTTCCTGATGTAAAGAACTGTCTTCTGCCTGCAACCAATGGAAGCAGAAGACCCACTTAAGAACATAAGAACATAAGAAGAGCCATGCTGGATCAGCCCAAGGGCCCATCTAGTCCAGCTTCCTGTATCTCACAGCGGCTTCACCAGATGCGTTTGGGAGCGCATGAGACTAGATATCTGTCTCCTGATACCACTCCCCTGCATCTGGCCCTTGAAGTACCCTGGTTTTAAAGCCTGGAGATTACACATCTCCATCATGGTTGGTAACCTGTGATGGACTTTTCCTCCAGGAATCTGTCCAATCCCCTTTTGAAGGCATCCAGGCCAGATGCCATTACCACATCCTGTGGCAGGGAGTTCCATAGACTTACAATGCGCTGGGTGAAAAAATATTTTCTTTTGTCAGTTCTTACTCTCCCAGCCCTCAATTTGAGTGTATGTCCCCTAGTTCTGGTATTCTGGGAGAGAGAGAAGAGCTTCCCCCTATCCACTTGACTCATACCCTACATTATTTTGTATGTCTCAATCATATCCTCCCTCAGGTGCCTTTTTCCACACTAAAGAGCCCCAAATGTTTTAGTCTTTCCTCATAAGGGAGGTCCCCCAACCCTGTAATCATTTTAGTTGCTCTCTTCTGCACCTTTTCCAGTTCCACTATGGCTGATACTTCACATCCCTCTCGCTGCAGTTCGTGGACCCGCTGGAGACCGGTTCAAAGTAACGGAACCTCACGTCCTTGTGGGGTCAATCCGAGTTCGAAGGGACAGAGCCTCACATCGTTGTGTGGTCAATCAGAGTTTGAAGTAACGGAACCTCACGTCCTTGTGGGGTCAATCCGAGTTCATCCTGACCACGCCCCCTGAACTGCACTCCAAGCGGAGTGAGAGATTCCCATCCTAGAGATCGGGAATCTTTTCAATCCGCTTCTCGATCCATGTTTAAAACCGATTTCAACATGGAGGCAAGTTCACCTCAGCTCGAGGAAGGATGTGAAGTAACCATCGATGTCTTTTTTGAGATGCAGTTACCAGAATTGTACACAATACTCCAAGTGCAACCTTACTATCGTAAGTAGGTATGTAGTGTAGATACAACCAAAGTACATCTTTGTCCAAAGAGATTATATTCTTTTATGTGTAATAAAGACTTCGATGATCAGAGAAACCTAGCAAGAAAGATTTATGAGCACAGGGAAAATACATATTCATGTATCTATAAGGCAATCGAGATGTTGATGTTAATGTCAGGGCAATAGCCTTAATTGTATTTCACCAAGCGAATAGCAATTAGGAAAGAAATTATCTTTAGGAAGCATGGCTTACACCCAGTTTTGCCCTGAAGCAAAAGCTAGAAGCCGAATAAATATCCTGAAACTCAAGGGAAAAAAGTAAACAGTTCCACCTCTAGAATTATTCTAAATAGGAATACCTTGCATTGCTGAGAATGACTGCAACACAAACATGGGGTGGGGCGGGGCATAAACCTCTTTATGTAAAAAGGAAAGTATTTGTATACCCAAGGGTCTTCTACAGGGAGAAGAAATCAATATACAGTGGTACCTTGTATAAAGGAATTAATTCATTTCAAATGAAATTCTGTTAAGCAAATTTTCCTTTATACAAATTTCCCACAGGGATGCATTGAAAACAGAGTAATCCCTAATTGCAACCCTTTTTATGGTGTACGGATTTGCCCCATAGACAATTTTGTTAAGCAAATTTCCCCTATCTCTGGAATTTTTTATGTGGTACAGATTTTATAGTAATAATTTTATGTTATACAAACCATTTGTTATACGAGGGTCCACTGTAAAGCATAAACCAATTATATATGGGTAACCTCTTGATTATAATTGGAGATGGGCATGAACTGCCAAACTGGTGGTTTCTGCTGATTCATTTTCCAGTCAAACAGATATATGGTCCCTCCCAATCTTACCTCCTCTGGTGGACATCAGTTCATAAGCAGCACCTTGGCTTCCCCACCTTGCCTTTTCTGGCCACTGCCTTTGAATGGGTGTTCGCCAGGGGAGGCATTTTTCAGCTGCTTGGCTGAAAAATGAACCAACTACCAATTCAGCAATTCACAGCCATTTCTAAATATAATCCTGAACCTTGATAATGGTGGTTATGGCTCAAATGAGCTCTCCATTCCTTCCAGAATCATTTTTAATCATGTTAAAAAAAAGTTAACCTATTTATTTGAGAAACCGCCTACTTCCATATAATCCGGTCCATCCCCTTAGTTCATCACAGAAGGCCCTGCTACGGGTGCCACCGACCAGGGAGGTACGTGGTGTGGTGGCATGAAACAAGGCCTTCTCAGTAGTGGCACCGGTATTATGGAATTTCCTCCCCTTTGAGCTAAGAACTGCCTCCTCCCTGGAAACATTTAAGCGAGGCCTCAAGACGTTTTTATTTAGGCAAGCCTTCTGAGACTCCAGCCTTTTATAAATTCTTTATTTTTAACATCTTAATACTTAATTTTTAGCAGCTGGGGGACTCTTAAACTCTGCTGCTTTCTACTGTTTTTAGTATTGTTTTTATAGTGTATTTACAGTGGACCCTTGTATAACAAATAGTTTGTATAACATGAAATTTGTACAACATAAAATATTCCAGAGATAGGGGAAATTTGCTTAACAGAATTGCCTATGGGGCAAATCTGTACAACATAAAAATGGGATTACTCCATTTTCAATGCATTCCTATGGGAAATTTGTATAAAGGAAAATTTGCTTAACAGAATTTCATTTGGAACAAATTAATTCCTTTATACAAGGTACCTCTGTATTGTTGTTTAAACATTGGCTTTGATATTTTAATATTGCCTATGTTGATTTGCTTTTGTTGTTGTTGTAAGCCACCTTGGGTCCCTTTGGGGAGAAAGGCAGCATAAAAATAAAGTTGTTTTTATTATTATTATTATTATTATTATTATTATTATTATTATTATTATTATTATTATTATTATTATTATTATTATTATTATTATTATTATTATTATTATTTACACTGTTCCAGTATGATTGGTTCAATTCAACTGTCCTTACCCTTGATTCAGAAACATCCAAATCCCTACTGCCATAGGATCACTGATTGGCTGAGAACATGATGTGATGAATCAAGCAAGGAAAATATCATCACCAAAAATGTGATATTGATCACAATTTGTATAATTAATTAAAACCTTGCAAAATTATTATTTGCATAGTCAAAACAAAGGTAGTGATCATTTTTTTCCTGATTATTTAAATTAATAAATATTTGTGGATATGAACTTCCTTGCTCTTTATTAAGGACAGTTGGACTTTAAGGGAAAAGATTTCTTAGAATGCTTTGCATTTCTTAGTCTGTTCAGTGTTTTCCCTGCATGCCACACTCAGAAAGGACATAGGTCATTTATACCAAACATGAACTCAGCCAATGAAAAATATAGTTCAAAGTAACTGAAATAATTTCACCCTACTGTAGAATATATACATTAAATTGTTTCATCTGTTTGGTCCTAAATAAAAGATCAGCCGTCTCAGAGGCACAGATAATACAGTCAGCACATCATTAGAAACATGATAAAAGATATATGGCTGTCCAAGTGCAAAGTTTTCTCACTGATCATACAAATTGGTGTTTGTTGGGAAGTTGTCACAGACTTTGTTTACAAGTTAAATTGCACTTTGATGGAAATTAGTCCCTGGCTCCTCTCAATTGTCAACTACCAGAAGTCATTCCACCAACCATCAGGACTGTTTCCATGCTGCTGCTTGGAACAGGAACTGCTGAAATAGGATTTGATTCTAGCATTTTGTTTTCTCCACCAGCCCGTCCCCTTTTTCCTTTGTGCATTGCTTTTTAGATTATTTATACATATAAAACTATGCTGTGGCTTGGGCAGCATCTGTCTTCAGTCTAGGGAAGTTAGTTTCAAATGGTTTGGAAACACAGTACGGCATAGTAATTAACTACTTAGGACTTTACCTCATGTCCACTTTGGGCGCTTTTACACAACCCCTAAAATCTGAGGCAAAGGGCTCCCAGATGCGGATCTTAAAATTGCTTTCCCACTAGCTCCGGACTTTAAAAAAAATTAAGTGCGACCACGCCCACCTAAGTGTGTCGCAGCACATTTTCCAATTACCTGGTCTCCAAAGGTGAAAAATCTGATGCAGACTGCAAAGCAGTGAATGCCAGCTCTCCCCGCCTTCTGTTTGTTTGTTTTTTGCCCCTTGCCCTTTTAAGAGACTGGAATGCTTCCCGGGGCAGCTCCTGATGGCAGACTGGAGGTGAGCCTGCATTCTTTTCGCCCTTTTTTTCTCCCTCCCCTCACGCAGACAGGAGCAAGGGAGTGCAGAGGGGTGGGAACACAGCAAGAGGACCAAACCCCCAAGATATCTGGTCCGAATTTAAGTTGCCAGCAGATCTTGGGGTCGTGTAAAAGTGCCCTTTGTTGCTCTAGAAAGTGTGCTGAGTTGTGGTACTTAAAATTGTTCCCCCACGGCCATTGTGCTTTAAGCAAAATAAAGTGCAACCATGCCCCCTGAAGCATGACTCAGCACATCTTCTTTGTACCTGGCCTCAGGGTGATGGTATCCTTGTTGCATTTCCATTGTGAGTTTTAAACTGGTACACACGCCCATGGGGTAACTTATATTCTGCAACATAACTGTTTTTTTCTGTCTTTTGATGTAGGAAAAGAAAAACAAAATGCACTTTGATGCGGCACCCATCTATGAGGTCACAGAAGTTTCATAAAAATAAAGTGTCTCCTTGAAGGCGCACGGATAGCAACAAAACCATGTGACCGCAACAAAATGTATTACACATTTTATTTTGATGCGGTACAAAGTGGACATGAGATAAGGCCCTTAGAATATAACAAGAAACAACCACAATGTGCCATCAAATTAATTCTGACTTATGGTGACCATTTCCAGAGTTTTCTAGATAAAGATTATTTAGAAGTGGTTTTGCCATTTCCTTCTTCTGAGGGAGCTCTGGGACTGTGTTGCTTGCCCGTGGCTACACGAACTGTAACTTCTCCCTGAAGGCACAGTGAGGAATCAAACTCTCAAGTTTTGTTTCCATAGCCAGATACATAACTCATTTAGAATATAGAACATAAAGCATAAAACACATGGCATGCTTGCTTGCTTGTTTACATTGGGATGAACAGCTTATGGCCTTTGCCCCCTCCCCCAGCCCAGAATAAAGACGTGAGACCAGTTTGTATGGGTTAAAAATTGGACCACAATGTATTAATAATCAATTATTTAAATTTTAAACATTATTTTTTCCTTCTGGCCAGGAGGCCTGAAGGGAGTGCAGGCAGGTAAAGGCATGGAATCTTGTAGAATTCTATCCCGTGCCCGGCTTCAGTGAATTCCTATTTCAGAACGGTGCTGCCCACCTTTTTAGCATTCTCCTAAACTCTATAAATCAAATGATGATGGGACAGCCATCAGCTCCAACACTATTTAACAGTACAGTAGGAACCTAGTATCTGCTGGGGATTGGTTCCAAGCCTTCCCGTGGATAATAAAAACCATCGATAAGAGAAAATGCCAAAATGTCCCCAAAACTGCTGTTTTGTGATACAGTATTAACTTACTTTACAGCTGCTGTTTTATGACAGTAGCTTGCTTTACAGCTGCTGTTTTATGACAGTAGCTTGCTTTACAGCTGCTCTTTGTGACAGTAGCTTGCTTTGAGGCTGCTGAATTATTTATTTTTTCCTCTACCAACCATGGATAACTAAATCAGTGGATAATGAATCAGTGGATACGGGGGTCCTACGTAGTTCCAAACCTATTACCTTATTATCCCTAATTCCCTACTCCTTTTTTGAAATTCTGTATGAGGACTGCCAAATACCTTTAGGGTATCTTCCCATGGGGCAGTTGAATTCTGTTACCTCTTGCACTACCCTGCAAATTGTACCCCAGAGAGAGAATGGGATGGGTGAAAACTCACTGTCGATCTAGGCCAGTGGTGGTGAACCTTCGGCACTCCAGTTGCTTTGGACCACAACTCCCAGAATTCCAAGCCTGCATTGCCAATGACAAAGGACTGTGGGAGTTGTGGTCCAAAACATCTGGAGTGCTGAAGGTTCGCCACCACTGATCTAGGCCAATCTGAATGACAGTCAAAAATTCCCTTCTGGCCCTTACACAATCAGCTAATCTCATTTTTTTCTGCTTGTAGGGAGAGGGAAGCCTATTGTCACATGGACAGCTTATTTAAAAACTGCCTGGCCCCTGCAGCACCGGCCCCATGGCTGGCATGCTTTTGCACCAGAACCCATGTAGGCAGGCAAAGAAACCCTTCCTGGGAACAAGTCCCCTGTAGAGCAGCCATTTGGACATTTTTAAGGACAAATATCACAGTCCTTCATAATGGCCCATTTTGGTGTGGCCAACTGTTAATATCAGACAAAAATGTCTGGAGCCTTAACTCTCACAAATCTCAGATTATATGGCCAACATCCTATCAGTGGCCCTATTAAGACAGAGTCATTAACTCAAACATTGGCTTATCATCCAGCAATTAATTCAACAATTCAGCTGCAGTTCGGACTAGCAATAGAATACTGGGCACCATCTGTAGCTCTGTGAGTGATTGTGTGTAACACTGTTCCCATCGGCATTTGAGAAAAATGATGTAATTGTTCAATCAAATGTGCACCAACCTCCGATTAATTCCATTAGAAAAGTACTAAATTTGTACAGCTCTGTAATTTGAATAATGAGGACTTTTGAGATAACTGAAATTTCAATAATAGAGTTGTAATCTATATAAAGTTGCATACAATGCTATTAAGTACATCTTATTCATTTTAATTTAGAAGTACCTCTTTTATTCTCTCACTCTCTCTATTTCTCTTTTGTCCAAACTTTTAAAAATGTAGATATAACCCAGAGCAGAACAAAGAGCACTTATAAAGTACCAAATCTCAATTAGGTATTTGTCTTATCTTAAATTAAATTAAATATACTGCAAAGGGATTTAGCTAAAAGTCGAATCTCCATCTCAGCAACTACTGAACCAGGATTCATCACTATTTAATTGCTGGTATCACTGCATTCCCCTCTTTCACTTTACTGATATTATGAATTTTCAAATTGGGGGAAATGAACAGTTCCCTTCAAAGCTAGGGTGTAGCTAATTTTTGCGGTATTTTTAAAAACACATTTCACTGGCTTTTGGTTTACATGATTTATGGGCTGGGTGTTCATACAATTTTTATTTCTGCTCATGGCTGTTTTCCTTATAACGTCTTGTTGTTTGCATTTTAAGTTGGTTATTGAAGTTGCTTCAGAAAGATTTTTTAACTTTAAAGGTAGTCAATAATATTATAAACAAATATATGACTAAACATGACACTTAGTGAATTGCTCACCCTTTCCCCCCACTGAATAGGTTGAAACTTCAAAACAGAAATACCTCTTTTTTTAAAAAAAAAATCTCTCCAGTTTATGAATGTGGGATATTGAGTCTTTGTCCAGGATTCTAAACAGCAGTATTGCTGTGCAGTATTGCTATGCAGTAGAGGCCCTTGAGGTCTCTTCCAACTCTATGATTCTATGATTCAGTATTGAGCCTGTGCTGCTAGCAGGAAAAAGAATACCAAGCTTTACACTGCAAGGGCCACTCCGAATATTCATGACACCAACGTCAGCAGTCAATAGGGTCTATGTTGGTGAACCTATGGCACGGGTGCCAAAGGTGACACCTGGAGCCCTTTCTGTGGGCACCTGACTTTGCCTATTCACAGCCACCTGTATTCAGATTAAATTGCTGTATTGTGAAAAATTAGTGGGTTTTGAATCACAGTTTGGGCACTCGGTCTCTAAAACGTTCGCTGTCATTGGTCTATAGGATGCCTTCTTCATTATAATTCACAGATAAGCACCAAGGAAGGCAAAATCTAAGGACCTGACACTTTTAATCAGTTAACTGCTTCTCATACAAAGCAATTGTCAGGGCTAGTTTTCACCAAGTTATCTCAGAGTCTATTGCTCAGGGCACAAAAGAAATGCCTAGAAGAAATCTGTCTTTCAGATCAAATGAACTCTGCTGATCTATCCTAGGAATTGTTGAGTACTCACAAAAATGTCCCCACTAGGGATGGGCTATGCATTTTGGAAGCTACTGGTTCCAAAATGACCCATGGAAGACCAGCTGGTGTTTGGAAGCCTCTGAAACGCAATCAGCCGATCCCTTACTTTGTTCTGTACCCACGCAGGGCTGAGCTCCAATGAGTTAGAAGCCTCCGATGTCACCGTTCCTGCTCCCTAGTGCTGGCCAATCAGGGAACTGTGCAGGGAAATGCATCATCCTGCCTCCATGCCTGATTGGCCAGCACCAGGGAGAAGGTATAATGACATCAGAGGCTTCTTCCTCATTTGAGCTGAGCTCCATGTGGGCACAGGGCAAGGAAAAGGATTGGCTGATTGCATTTTGGAGGCTTCCAAACACCAGCTGGGCTTCTGTGGGTCATTTTGGAACATGTAGTTTCCAAAACAAATAGCCCAGCCCTAGTCCACACTTGACTATTTTCTGAGTCTTTCGATGCCCAGATTCTCTACTAACATTTGCTCTTGTATGATCACATTTTCCCTGTTTCCCTATTTCCAATTCAACTTTTATTTTTTATTATTTTATCCATTGTTTTTTAAATAATACTTCCAAATTCTGCACAACCTAATGCCTTTCCATGGAACTATGTCCAGGGAAAAGGGTATTCTAAATAGGATTTATAAATACAAAATTCCATGGAGCTTTATATATATCTTCTGGAAACAAAAATTTCTCAAAAATCAGAAATTAGAGCAATTTCATGATGAAGAGAAAATAGTTATTTCCTCCACTCATTTCCACAGTGAGTGTGAATAACTAGAATGATGTCCATTGTTAATCTACCGTAAACTCAACAAGCAGTTGGAATTAGGTGAAAATTGCCAACATTGAGAATAGCCATTAAAATATAGAAGTTCATATCCTTAAAATTGGAGTGTTGGTTGAAAACAAAGTAAACCATAGATTCTAATATCATAGCAGTTGGAAGATCCATATACTTCCTCATCAGGAATTATTGCAACTGCAGAAACAATGACAACATTCCTCAAGGGCTTGGGGGTAAAGTGGTTGCCTGGACAACACGATATCTAAAAGACTTTCCATGACTGGGTAATTGAGGAAGTTCTCCAGAGGCCATTAAGAAGCAAATGCAGAAATGGAACTGAGCCATCGATCCAGATGTTTCCAACAGAAAAGTATGTCCAAGCCAAAGAATAGCATCTGTCTTTCACCAAGCATAACTTAGAATATGATCACATCTGTTCACTTAATTAATCAAGGGCACCAAAGGGAGAGAGAAAATGTCTGTGGTTAAGGAATATATTAGCTGGCAGTGCTTGCTCAAACACCGGATGGCTTTTATGTTATGCCTTGTATACATAGGCAGGTGATATAATCAGAAATACTTATACGTACAGTAAGCCAGGCATTTCATATTTTATAATATCACAGGATTTCTGATAGATTAAAAATTTCTGAACATTGTGTTGGCAACAAAAAGCAACTCCCAAACTATTGGGTTTTTGGACTTGAACATTGCTCCATACCAGTTCTGCAACCTTTCACTCAGAAATATTAAACCGACTGAATTAAAGAAACGAGGCAGGAACAGGGAGAACAAATAATACTACAGTATTACTTCATATTAGTAATAATTACAGTATTACTTTATATTATATTAGTAATAATATAAAGTAATACTGTTGGTATCAGATGCTGTTCAATGGAGCAGTAGAAAATAAGTAGTACTAATAGTGATGCCCTTATTGAAATTTCAAGTTGAAAATACCACAGAATCAGAGTTTTACAGATAGAGGAAATGCCACAGTTCTTCTACTTCTATTCGCCACAACTCAGCAGTCCACAGATAAAGCACTCCATATCACCTGGCCATCCAACCTCTCTTTTAAAATTCACAAAGGAGGAGGCTTTCTGAGATGGTGCATAGCTCTTATTATTCACCACCACTAGCATATAGTTACACAACTAAATCATACATAGATATAATTTCAGTCCACCTGTCAATCCCAGTTTCCATCAGTTGCTCCGTTGTCATTTGCTTTTTCAGTACGTAGATAAATACATAAGTCATTGGAGTTAGTACTTATGTGATTAATGGCATGTAGAGATTGCTTAGAGAAAACATTCTTTTTGGGTTTGGGGGCCTATAAAAAAGCAATCAAACAGGCAAAGCACACTTACACACCACTAGAGAAGAATAGTTTTGCAGTAGAGATGGACACGAATAAAAAAAATGGCATTTCGTTTGTCATTTGTCGTTTAGGGGGTCCGTTTCGGTTGTTTTCTTTTTCGCGAATTTTTGCAAAAAATTCATTTTTGTTTTTGTTTGTTTTGTTACCGTTTTGTTACCATTTATTTCATTTTTGTGATTTTTTAAAGCATTTAAAGCAGTTCAATGTATTGCCATAATGAAAACGAAACGGACGACAAAATTTCTGGTGTTTCTGTTCGTTTCGTTTCATTTTAGAGACAAAATTTGTTTGTCGTTTTGTTCCATAATGAAATGAAAAAATGAAAACAGAAATGAAAAATTGTTTGTTTCGTGCCCATCTCTAGTTTGCAGCTTTGTTAGGAAACACTGCAGGACAACCAGAGATCACAGCCGTTAATAAAAGGATTTTTAAAAAACATGGATTTGCTTTACAGAAAATAACGGAGTGTCAGTCCTCCAGAAAGAGGTGCATTATGCCATGTATTTTCAATGAATTAACATTGGTAAGACATACTCAAAGCAGGTAGTGGTTGTGTTTTGCTTTACCACTTTCAGTGACATTCTTTTACATAACATGGATGATTTTGACCTTAGTTTCTAGTGACAATCCTTGCTAATTCCCAGATATTCCTTTTCTTGCTTTCCTTTTTTAATTTTGAAAAACAAGGGGACATATTTTGAAATATATGCAGGCGACATAACCATTGAGCATTTGGACTTATATCACATTTCTTCCTTGGGATATTTATTAGAACATAGCTTTCTGCATTATGGGAAGTATGCATGGCAACATAAGTTTACCTGAAAAATTAAAGGGCATGCCCTAAGCACATCTGATCTCACCTGATTTCAGAACCTAAGCAGAGTTGGCCCTGGCTAGTACTTGGATGGGAGACCACCAGGGAATACCAGGTGCTGTAGACGCCTGGAGTAGGAACTAGCAAACCACTCCAGTATTCCTGCCAAGAAAACTCCATGGACATGGGGTCACGAAGACTTGGTAACAACTGTAACGGCACACACAACACACATGTTTCTCTATTGTTTGTGTTCTGCTCAGTCACACTTTTAAGAACATAAGAACATAAGAGCCATGCTCAATCAG
The DNA here is from genome assembly GCA_037367245.1 of Phrynocephalus guinanensis. Classification (NCBI taxonomy): domain Eukaryota; kingdom Metazoa; phylum Chordata; class Lepidosauria; order Squamata; family Agamidae; genus Phrynocephalus; species Phrynocephalus guinanensis. Next base: position 16,743,141 of record CM074746.1, read on the forward strand.
GCCAAAGGCCCATTGAGTCCAGCTTCCTGTATCTCACAGTGGCCCCACCAAATGCATCTGAGAGCACACAAGACTAGATATCTGTCTCCTGATACCACTCCCCTGCATCTGGCCCTTGAAGTACCCTGGTTTTAAGCCTGGAGATTACACATCTCCATCATGGTTGGTAACCTGTGATGGACTTTTCCTCCAGGAATCTGTCCAATTCCCTTTTGAAGGCATCCAGGTCAGATGCTGTCACCACATCCCATGGCAGGGAGTTCCACAGACTAACACGCTGGGTGAAACAATATTTTCTTTTGTCTGTTCTCACTTTCCCAGCCCTCAGTTTGAGTGGATATCCCCTAGTTCTGGTATTTTGTGAGAGGGAGAAGATTGTCCCTCTATGCTCTTTACTCATGCCCTGCGTTATTATGTACGTCTCATTACCAAAACTGCCCCTGGAGATATTTTGCAAGAGCAGACTGTTCCTACAAGTGTGCCCTTATTTGTGGAAAGTATGGCATCTTTTTTTATTGCTGGCAACACAAGGCACAATATTGTAGAGCAATATTGGGACATTTCTTGGTACTTTGAATTGCGGATAGTGAAGTACAATTACACATATTCATAAAGTGGAGGGCTTAGGAAGAATTAAATTCTAACAATTAAATCACAGGATAATATAACAAAGACCTCAGAGATGAACTCGGTAATCTCGCCCTTTTTCACTCAGGATGCAATATCGTTCCACCTGGTAACAGAATTTCACTTCTTCAGAGTCAGTCACTGCTTTGTCTACAATTGCCCATCACTAAGCTGCCAAGGAGAGGAAATTGACCTCTCCATCCGTCATGTAAAGGCTTTTCAGATCCATCAAAAAGTGCCTTTTCCCTCATTTCATTGTAGGCGGCAACAAATCTTTCTCTTTTTAAATCCCTTTTGCCCACTAATCTTCCCAAGACATTCTGTTATTGCAATAATGGTAGCTAGGGATTACTGGAATTCCACCTATACGTTTTCTCTCTGTACCTGTCCAGTCTCTTAACCTTCTCATAAACTGACATACTTTTTTGCTGGGTCAGTCTCATCATCTCCTCAAAAAGTAAAATTGCATTGCCAAAACTTCTCGGAACGCTGGAGAAGAAGCCACTAGCAATCATCTGAGTATCAGTAGGCGACATGCTTTGCAGAAATGGTAAAGACATAGTATACAGCCATCTTATTACTGTTGCTGTCAGTAAATAACAAGACAATAACATATTTGCGTAGTGGCTAGAGTGACAAGCCTGGACTCAGGAAAAAATAAATCCCTGCTTGTCCATGGAAATTCACTGGAACTGGTAAAACCACTCCCTAAATATCTCTCTTACCTTGAAACCCCTGTTATGCTCACTATAAATCAGTTACAATTTGATAGCAGTTAACAACAATGTTCTAGGAACTTACCTATCAGGGGGCAGAAGCTTTTTCAGTTTGCAACCACCACCCTGATTGTCACTTCTCAAATACCATCCAAACCAAAATAGTATACCATCAACATTTGACCTTAATTTTATTTTGCCATTCTCTATTCAGCATATGGTCAAGTGGGGTAAATCATGTTCAAAAGACTGTGCATCACCAAAGTAATATACAAAAATAATCACAAGTGAGGAAAATGCTTGCAGAGATATTTGTCAAAAAGTGCAACACACGTGTGTTTATAAGAAAAAATGTAATGAGTATGCTCGCTTGAATGTAAAATATATTTGAGCGTACCTTAATTCCACCACCATGGAACCTGATGCAGAATGGAGTGGCAACTGAACATTGCCCCCTCCCAGGTAGAAATGAATAGGCATTACAGCAGCCCCTTCCCAGCAACAAACAATGATATGTATTTCACCAATAAAGCATGGCCCAAGTGTTCAAACACTTGGGCCATGCTTTATTGGTGAAATACGTATCATTGTTTGTTGCTGGGAAGGGGCTGCTGTAATGCGGGGAACCATTGGCCCAGGGTTTGCCAGTGGATTCCACCCAAAGGGATAGTCATGGAGGGTGTGTCCCATGGCCACTCAGGGGTGGCATCCCAGGTTGACACCCCCTAGTCCAGCCAAAACTATACTATCCACCCTCCTGATGGCCAGGGCACCATCACTGGCCAGTCATAGCTCTGTCTGGGTTTCGAGAGCCTCCTTGCCCAGGCTCTGTGATCTCAGGATCTGCAGAGCTCTATCCCTTGCCTATCCCACACCCGTGCCAGTGTGGGCTAGGCAAAAAATCCTAGCCCTCCCTCAGCCAATCTGTCGGGTGGGACAAAAAACTTATATCCATCCCACGGGCGTGACCGGAATATGCCATACTAGCATTTGAAAAGGTGGTGGGTGGGTGGGTGAGTGTGCTGCTGTCCAGAAAAGAGGCCATGGGGTGGGTGAAGCCTTGCTAAATATTTATTTATTTATTTATTTATTTATTTATTTATTTATTTATTTAGCTTGTGTGCCGCTCACTACCCAAAGGTCTCTGGGCTTCTCACAATCAAAATAAAAAAATTAAAACAATTAAAACATCAAAACTGCAATAATATTAAAACAATAAAAATATTTAAATACAATAAATACAATATATTAAAATACCACACTAAAATTACCATCAGGACAGTTAAGACACTTCTGGAACAGGAATGTATTTACGTGGCGCCGGAATGTCATCAACGTTGGTGCCAGGCACGTCTCACTTGGGTAGGGCATTCCATAATTAGGGCTTCGCCTCATCCCCATGCAAGCCTCGCAGTACCTGGGTGCTGGTGCATCTTGCACTCTTTACCCGGTGGGGGCAATGCAGCCCCGGTATTGTACAAGTCAGCAACAGAACCGTCCCAACGGAACTTAACCTTGGAAGAAACACATACTCAAATGAAATCCAAGATGACAGACTCCTTCATGACTGGAAGATGTGTATGCATACAGCAACAGATATCAGGAACCTGCCTGGAAGAAAAACAGTGAAATGTAATACTTGGGATTAGCAGAAGAAAGGAAGGGGCAATGTACAGCATCAGTGGGTAATACTTATACATCATAGGAGCCTGCCTGCCTGGTTTTAAGTCTAGATGCAAGGTTCTGCTCATATGTCCACCATTACATGCAGAGGAGGGGTCAGGACCTTTTCTTGATCACCCCAGAGTGTAGAACACATAACAATGTGCTTAAGCTACAGGAAGTGAAACTTAGGGTGAATATCAGGAAAAAGGTCTTAACTCTTAGAGCAGTATGACAATGAAACCAATTACTTTGGGAGGGGGTGAACGCTCCAATGCTGGAGGCATTCAAGACAAAACTGGGCAACCATTGCCAGATCTGCTTTGAATTGGATTCCTGTATTAAGCAGAGGGTAGGGCTCAGTGTCCTTATAGGCCCCTTTCAACCTCAATTTTTTAAAAAACTTCTTTGATTAAAGCCCATTCAACTGCTACATTACAGAGGCAAAGCCAGGTAGGCTGATACTTCATGTCCATCTCATCACTGTTAACAATCCCACTGGAGACTGGTATGAAGAAATCTAACCGCACGTCCATTGCGGGACAAGGGGAGTTTGTCCCAACCACGCCCGCTGAACTGCGATCTAAACGGGATGAGAGATTCCCCTCCCTGGCCTCGGGAATTTCCTCATCTTGCTTCTCATTCTGATATGAGTGCCCGTGAGGTAAGGCTTGTCACGCAACGTGCCATTCTCCATCTAGTGGCAGGAGTGTGAAGTGCAATTTGCCAGTACACTCCCTATGGAGTCAGCAACGCAGTGCAGAGAGATTAAAAGGCAAATGCCTCAAACTTAGCTCCATAACACATTGAAGGCAAGGCTTCGGAGAATCGAAATATCAAATAACGGAAAGGTTGCGCTGAAAAAAAAATGGAGAACAAAGACATGGAATTTCACATCTCATCATGGAACAAGGACGTCCAGAAACAGTCATGCCAGTATCATCAATCACGCCCATGCGTACACGGGAACAGGGACAGAACCGCAAGAAGACCACGTGACTGCAACCCATATCAACATGCAATGAACTTCCTCCAAGGACAAGAGTGGATGTGAAGTAACCGTCATAGACAAGCATGTGGGATTCCTGACTCCAACTTCTGGGAAAGCACCCTTGCCCCAAATATCCAGAGACCATTTTTTTTTCAGGCACTGTTATCCTGAAATTGCCTTTTATCAGCTATTAATTTGTGTTTGAGCAGCAGAGATTTGCTACCAGTGATAACATCATTGCCACTGTGCACTTAGAGCCATGCAACAGAATTTTAGCTAGTGGGTCTAGTGGTAGGAATGTTTGATGACAATCAAGGAGATTCGGCCTCAGAATATACTGAGCTGTCAAGCTGTCTGGGTGACCTTCGGCCAGTAATTCTCTCTTTAGGCTAATCTGAGAGATAGTCAGTCCATTTGGCATGGACACAATATAGGGCGTTTTGTGTCATGAAGTCACCAGGAAAAATACTAACACTGCCCATCAGATGGTAGCATCTTAACTAGTACAGCAACTGCTTTGTTTCTTTTGTTTTGTATTTTCTTTTTTGTGTTGTTGTTTTCAAGAAAAAGATGTCAGTACCATCACTCCGTATGTTCACACACCCTTACTACATTTTCACACTCTCTTTCTAATCTGGTAATCACATGGTGTCTATTAAATGGCATGTTTGATGATCTTCCACTGCTACCTAGCTGACTGAGTATTAAAGAACAGCCAGAAGTGATACCTGCTAGTATGCAGTAAACAATAGCTCATATAGAGACATTCCCTTTCAGTATTCATTTAAAATGTAAGATTTCACTTTAAAACCCTAATTTGCAATGTGGCTTGGCTTTATACAACTTCTAGTTTGTGTGCATATACATATAATCTCCTGATTGGAGAGCCATTTCAGTCTTGCAACTGTCACCCTGATTTGCATGGCTTCTGGTCTAGCATTCAAAAGGTCATTAACCCAAATGCTAATTCGATCAATAGTATATTAAATAAACTATAAAAAGTAAATTAATTTGAAGTGACTTGATGCATTGCTCTGTAAGCATTTAAAATATGGTCTTTGTCAGCACATTTAAAATGAAAAATGAAAGCAATTTTAAAAAGATGTCTTACATGATGTTCTTCAGAGGCCTTTTGCCCACACTTATGATGCAGAGAACTTTTCTCATGAGCACTATAAGGAAGAATGCATAATAGAAAACAAGTTTTACTATTATGCCACTGCCTCATACTAGTTCAGATTATTCCTCATCTGTCTTGAAACTGACTACTGAGTCAGTGGCTCCCAAGATTGTGTCCCCAGATGTTCTTGGTCTAAAATGTCCAGAAGCCTTCACCACTAGCTCTGCTGGCAAGGATTTCTGGGAGTTGTAGTCCAAGAACTAGGGAGTAAGGTTGCTTGGGATCCACTAGGATACCCCATCAGCAGCTCTTCTAGCAGAAGAGGTCTTACTAAAGACAGATCCAAAAGAGGCCTTTAAAATGTAAACCCACCTATCAAAAATTTCATTTGGGTGACTCGTTCGAAGGATGTGCTCTACCACTAATCTACGTATCCTCCTTCTTCAGTGTTTCCTAATCTAAAACCTCTGCTATCTTTCAGCAAAAGGCCAGAATGTACAACTGCATGGGGGGGGGGGGGCAACATGTAGCTTAAGGTTATTTCCAGTTCTTTTAATATATTAATTTAAAAGATTATTTTAAATTGTAATTTGCCTTGTAAGCAATTGGAAAACTGGACTATAAGCATTGTGATGTGAATATTTTTTAAACTCTGAAGTGGTAAGTACCTTGCCCCCCATTTTACTACCCCCCCCAACTTTTTGATAGCAAAAGAACTTGGGCATCAAGTGGTCACCACATATCAGCAGGCCCTACTGGATCCATATATTTTAAAATGGCTTCACGGTGATTAATCATTACTGAAAAGATTGATCTGAGAACTAGAGTTGCAATTTCCTACCATTCTATCTAGGATTGCTAGATCTTAGGTTGTGGATTATAAAGCTTCAGAGAATTGATGTTCCTCGAGGTCACCAGACTTGGGGGCAAATATCAGGGTAAGTGAGCACCTAAGAAATAAAACATATGATTTTTCTTTAAGAAATGAATTTAGGGCTAAACTTTTCATGTATTCATAGTTGTCACCATAGTTGTCACTCAAATTGAGGGCTGGGAGAGTAAGAACAGACAAAAGAAAATATTTTTTCACCCAGCGCGTTGTTAGTCTGTGGAACTCCCTGCCACAGGATGTTGTGATGGCATCTGTCCTGGATGCCTTCAAAAGGGGATTGGACAGATTCCTGGAGGAAAAGTCCATCACAGGTTACAAACCATGATGGAGATGTGTAATCTCCAGGCTTAAAACCGGGGTACTTCAAGGGCCAGATGCAGGGGAGTGCTATCAGGAGACATATCTAGTCTCATGTGCTCCTAATGCATCTGGTGGTGCCACTGTGAGATACAGGAAGCTGGGCTAGATGGGCCTTTGGCCTGATCCAGCATGGCTGTTCTTATATTCTTATGTAACTGACTGGAAAACTGTAGAGGTTGTATTATTTCATAGAATCATAGAATTATAGAGGTGGAAGAGACCTCAAGGGCCATCGAGAGATGGGCACAGAATGAAAAATGACACATGGTTTCATTGTATCATAAGGTTTTGAAACATTGGCCTGCGTCCACCCCCTCTGATCCTTGCCCATCCTGGCTTATGAAAGCCGTTGGTGGGAGCATGCCTGAATGGGCTTCTATCATTGCCACAGCCTCCTTCAGGGAAGGGATCTTTCCCTCTTGCCTGAAGGAGACTGTGGTAAAGCCCATTCTGAAAAAACCTGGCATAGCATTGGGAGATTTGACCAACTACTGTCTAATTGCAAATGTTCCCTTTATGGGCAAGGGAATCGAGAGGGTGGCTGTGGTCCGGTTTCAATCATTTTTGGAGGGAGAATGGGTCCTTGACCCATTCCAGTCTGGGTTCAGGCTGGGTCGGGGGACTGAGACAGTCTTGGTCGCTCTGCAAGATGACCTCCAGGGGGCCGACAGGGGCTGCTCTACCCTGTTGGTCCTTCTGGATTTGTCAGCGGCCTTTGATACCATCAACCACGATATCCTGCTGGATCGGCTCTCTGAGATTGGGATCAGGGGCACTGTTCACAGCTGACTCCGGTCCTTCCTCGAGAGCCAACCCCAGCGGGTTCAGCATGGGGGGTGGAGTTGTCTGCTCCTTGGATATTCCCTTGTGGGGTTCCACAGGGGTCATCCCTCTCTCCCATGCTGTTCAACATCTATGAAAGGCTGCTGGCAGATGTCATAAGGAGAAGAATCCCTCTTTACGCTGATGACACGCAGCTCTATCTCTCCTTTTCTACCTCTGCAGATGAGGCTGTCCAGACCCTCAACCAGTGCCTGGATGCAGTCATGGAATGGACCAGGGCCAACAGAGTCAAACTCAACCCTGAGAAGACTGAGGTTATGTTCTTTGGGACTTCCCCATCTGGCTATGGAGGCCCTTTTCCCAACTTGGAGGGTGTTTCCCTCAGGCCATCGGACAGTGTCCGGAATCTGGGCGTAGTCCTGGACCCAGCGCTCACCATGGAAACCCAGGTGGCTGCTGTATCCAGGACTGCCTTTTCTCATCTTCATCGTATAGCCTAGATTCTTTCCTACCTAGATGGGGACTCCCTCAGGACTGTTGTGCAAGTGCTGGTGATCTTGAGGCTAGACTATTGCAACGTGCTGTACATGGGGTTGCCCTTGACTTTCCTTCGGCAACTGCAGCGGGTTCAAAATGCAGTGGCCAGACTGGTGGCGGGTGTGCGTGAGTTCGACCACATCATCCCAGTTCTGGCTCACCTGCATTGGCTGCCCGTTGTGTCCCGAATCAGATTCAAGGTCTTGGTTTTAATTTATAAAACCCTCCATGGCCTGGGACCTGACTACCTGGCAGAGCGGATCGACCAGCGGTCAACATCAGCCTGACCGACCAGGTTGTTGTGGGTGCACATGCTGCGGGTGGCCACGCCCAAGGAGGCTCGGAGAACATCCACCCATGTCCAAGCCTTCTCTGTGGCTGGCCCTACTTTGTGGAACCATCTCCCCAGTGAAGTGCACCTAGCAGAGTCCCTGCCAGCGTTTCGGAAGGCATTAAAAACCCTCCTTTTCTGAGAGGCGTTTGGTGACTAAAAGTGTCCCCCCACCCAGCCATCTGCTATTTCTCAGTTGTTTGGTTTTGTTACCTGTTTTAATTGTTTCATTTAATTGTTTGTTACTGTTTATTGTCTTCTTGTTGTAAACCTTCGGGAAGACGGGTGGTATATAAGCCCAATAAATAATAAATAAATAAATAAATAAATTTCAAAATTAAATGAAATGGCAGACAGTGTTTCCTTATGAGACAAAACACCATTTTGAAATGGCAGGGGAGCTTCCGCAAACACTTCCCTATAAGCCCCCTGAAATTTAGAAAGGTTTTTGGGGTCAGGGAGCTGAGTTTGAAGCTCCAAAGGGGGTGCCCCTAAGAAAAAAGCTTTCTAATTGGAATCAGAAGTTGATTGGTTGAGCGATATCACCGGCACCGCTTCCCATTGATTCCAATTAGAAATATTTTTTCCAAGGGGTACCCCCTTTGGAGCTTCATAACTCAGCTTCCTGACCACCCCCCAAAAATATAAAAATATGCAATGGAACATTACTAATCCCAGGGACGGGAATGGCAGGATTAGCTTCCGCAAGTGATTTTAGGTCAACCACTGAGATTTGGAAAGGTTTTTGGGGTCAGGGAGCTGAGTTATGAAATGTCAAATGGGATGCCCCCTTCTAATTGGCTTCAATCAGAATTTGGAAGCATCTGCCATACATGTGTCAGCTGTTTAGGAATTAATTTTACTACCAGCTTAACTCCTATTAACTTCTAAATAGCTGGGACCTGTGGGGCACCTCATACCTCCCTGATAATGTAAATTACTCTCTGCCTCATTGCTTCAAATGATCAAACATCAAATTGTAAGTTTGTTTAAAAAAAGAGAGGGGAGAGAAGGAAAGAAGGGGAGGAGAAACAAGAAAAGCTGGAAAGAAGTGCAGCTTCAGTGTTGACAGTCAGCAATGGAGATGCTTTTGTGCACAGCAATTTCACCAACATTAGAGCACACCTGTAAAACCCAAACAATGCCCCATCACACAAAGAATCTCCCATCTCTTGTGCAGGAAGTCAGGCAAGGTTGTTGCTAATCTTTCTCCATCACTGGCAAAGCTACTCAAGACTGGCTTTGTTGTTGGTGGTTGGTTGTTATCAAACAAAGTGACACCCATGAAAAATCTCCCATCCATGCTGAAAACTCTTCCAATCTGATTCAAGCTAGAGATAAGGTATTCAGCTGAAAAGGAGGAGGACTGGGCAATTTTGTGCATGCATGGCTGTGGTGGGAGGGTGGAGGGCTGGTCAACTCCACATCAAGAAATATTGATGTAGGGAGAGTAACAAGGCACAGTTGAAAGTGGAGTAAATTAACTCCTAAACAGCTGACACATACAACAGATGCATGCGAATTTCGATAAAGCCAATTAGAAGAGGGGCATCCATTTAGACATTTCATAACTCGGCTCCTTGACCCCAAAACTTTTCCAAATCTCAATGGGTGACCAAAAATCGTTTGTGGAAGCTCCCCTGCTATTTTCGTCCTTTAGGACCCAGAGGAGCATAGTGTTTCATTTCATGTCATTTTGTTTCATAACAAAACTACTTTAAAATTCATTAAAAATCAAACAAAACAAAACTACTACAAAAACAAAAAGCAAAACAAAACAAAACAAAACAAAACACAATTTTTCCATTTTGTGCCCATCCCTAGTCAGAAGTGAAGGAAAGAGACTAGATGGGAAGCCTGTAGTTGTACTAGGGACCACCAAGTCATTCCCAGCCAACCCGAAAATAAGGACACAAGACACATATTTAACTAGGATAACAACTTTAATAACTCATTGACTGGTAACCTCTCAAAACTTTTCCCCTCCATTTTGTCCAATATATCAATCAAGTGCTACAGGTCCAAAATTCCTGTTTGTCCCTGAAGCATCCAGCTAATTTCACACTGGATCCATAGAGTGAGATACACCCCCCCCCAAAAAAAAGGGAATGCTAAAGTTGTTTATGTGTACCTCACCAGAGCCAAACCTCCCTCATCTTTCAGGACTGACTAAATATCTAGGGGAAGCTTATTCCTTCAGTGTACCCCTTGGCATCTTAAGACTGCCATCTTGAGGAAATGTGGGAAATTAAAATGGAAGGTCCCAGCTTCCTCGTGCTGATCAGAATATATATGATGTGGGTGAGCCAAGACAGATTTCTTGCTGCCACCATCAAAGAAGGTTCTCTTGGCTCACCCGCATCAGCCATCACTCAGATGAAGGAACTAGCTCTGTAGTTTCTCCTGTGTTTATATTATGTTACAAGGCATGATAAACTTCCTCTCCATTACAGTGGCCAAAATTCTATTGCTTAACGACATGCACACAGCCCAGAATTGTTCCTGCAGCAGGTGTATGAAGGCCAAGGTGGAAGTGCTATCCCCCAAACACTTCCATCAGTCCATCTCACAACTGGTCATGCTGCGGACGTGTGATTGTGTAATGACAGAGTTTCTATTCCCTATATTTTTGCACACCATGAAAAGGATATTGACCAGTAATTTTGCAGAGTTGATTCAGCAACACTTCATTGCTTTTTAGCACTTTCTCCAGTTTTGGGGTGAGGTATCCCTTCATTCCTTTCTTTTGTCTCTATCCTGAACCCCACCTCTTCACCATTTCATTTATTCTAGTCTTTTTCCTCTTCTATGCACACCTTTTCACCTTATCATTGTGACAAGATGAAGGTGCCTATTTAATTCAGATTTCTGTGGGTAGGGTACCTTAAGCTGGATTTAAATGCCTTTATGTGACAGTTGGATTTCAAAAGCTGTTTTTATCAGGTCCAACCAGGAGTGAGAATGAGAGATGAAGGAAGCCATTGGGGGAAGTAGACAGCTAACTACACATCCTTATGGTCCATGTGCTTTGATACTTGCAAGGGAAGTTCTCTCTGGGTGCATGCATTTCTTCATATGTGACTCTGTTTAGTAAAACTGTGTGTTCTATTGTACACACTAAGACTACCCACGTCAATGGGAATTACAGTGGTAACTTGTAAAAAGGATTTAATTCATTCCAAATGAAATTCTGTTATGCAAATTTTCCTTTATGCAAATTTACCATAGGACTGCATTGAAAACAGAGTAATCCCTAATCCCTAATGTTGTATGGATTTACCCCATAGACGATTCTGTTAAGCAGATTTCCCCTATCTCCAGAATGTTTTATGTTGTACAGATTTTATGTTATATAAACTGTTTGTTATATGAGGGTCCACTGTAGAGGATAAAATTGTGACTACCCTTTTGGAAGTAACTTAACAAATTCAGTAAGATCTAGTTACACATTTATGCTCTCCCCAATTCCTAACTTGATTGTTTTGAATACTTTCCAACAGATGAAAAGAGGGGCTCTGCTGATGAGAACCACTTTGCTCTGAGAAAGCATTTGGTGACAGCTTACTTTTGAAGTGGCAAAAAAAAAAAACCACCCACAAAACTATTTGTTGAAAGCCTAAACATAATATTTGAAGGACATGTTTGAAATAGAGCAAAGATGTGGAGAAAGAATAACAGGCAAATGCATATGCTTCAACACAAATTAGCCAGCACAGAATGACAGAAAGAGATGAAACCTAGAAAACTCTCAAAGGCAGTTACTTCACGTCCCTTCTCGTCCGGGTATGTAGTTCACTCTGTGTTGAAATTGGTCGCAGTCACGTGGTCTCCAACCGGTTCTGTCCCTGCTTCTGTGTACTCACGGGTGTGATGAATGCAACCATCAGGACTGTATCCACACATCCTCTTACCGGTTTGAGCTGTGTTTTTCTGCATGCTCGTTCTTCTTTGTCGGTAATCTCCCCACACCCTATAACAGATGTTTCGATTCTTTGAAATCTAGCTGTCAGACACTTGTGGCACGCTCAATGCCTGACGGTTTTTAGACAAATTTATTCATTGCATGGAAACCTCCACAGGACATGTTCGTGATAGGGCCTTTTCCTCGTTCTGCCATTAGATGGGTTCTTGTGTCATTGATCTCCTATCGGGAGGAGAGTAACCACACGGCCTCTCAAACTGGTGCAAGAAGTGGGGCGAAAAGATTCCCAAGGCCAGGGAGGGGAATCTCTCAACCCGCTTGGAGCGCAGTTCAGGGGGCATGGTCACGACGAACTCATCATGACCCTCAATGGACGTGCGGTTACGTTTCTTCGAACCATTCCACAGCGGGTCCTGGAACAGGGACGAGATGGACGTGCAGTAACAGCCAAAGACTGTATATTTCCCTCATTGTATTCTGTACTTGATTTACACTCCTTTGTGGTCTGAACAGGGAGGTGTGTCAACAGTCTTCTAGATTCAAAACAGGAAGAAAAGAAAAATAATCATCAATCTCAGAATGAGCTGAAAGGAGTAGGGCTAGAGACAAGGCTAAACATTAAATGGCTGCAGAAAACTTCAGCAGCTCCAGGAAATTTAGGTAGACCTTGCTGCTTAGATGAAGTTCAGTAGTGAACTGAAGCTGAGCCAAGGGTCAGTATGAAGAGAGTATCCAGGCCTAGAAAGTTCTTTCCTGGGAAACGTGTACCTGGGATTCAGTTATTATACACATCGGCCCAGTGTGTGTGTGCATTTTGACACCTTACTGAGAAACATTCATTGTGTTCTTCACATTGAAATTAGAATGACTGCCCTATTCTGGTATTAAATACATGGAAAATACAGGCGTACCTTGGTTTATGAATGCCTCAGTTAACATAATTTTTGGTTCATGAAAGTAAATCAATTGAAAATAATGCCTCAGTTTACAGCCATCCAGCTGGCTGGGGTTCAAACACCCCATAACTCCAGGACAATTTAATTAGGTTAATCTTTATGTTTTGGGGAGAATTTTCCCCACATATTTGTGGCACACCAATCTACCTCCATTTGTGTGTGTGTGTGTGTGTGTGTGTGTGTGTGTGTGTGTGTGTGTGTGTGTGTGTGTGTGTGTGTGTTTCAGTCCTCAGCCATGTGTTTGCATTTTTAGCATGTATTTCCCCATATTCTTTAGATTTGATTGTGAATCTATGCAATATTTTAATTCTTTTGTATTCAAAAAAAATTCTCCTTCTAATAGTTCTGTGCAAGCGTGATCTACTCAGCCCAATATTTGTCAAGACACACCATTGTCATAGTTCAAAGATCCCTTATGGGGGTATGTCAAAACATGTACAAGTGCGCATGCACGCACACATGCACACTCACACACACAGGGAACATATCTGACAACAGTGGCTTGTAGGTTTTTCATATGAGTGAGGACCCTGGAAATCAGAATCCCGACTCATGCAAAGATCCATGGAGCAGATAATGAGCGTGGGAGCGTTCAACCTTCCTTTTCTCTTCTGTCCACCTGCTACGCAGCCCAACTATAAGAAGTAACTATGATGTGGGATATATGAAAAGCAGCAGGACCTAGGAAGTTAAAGAGCAAGGATTTAGTCTTGCATTTCTAATTCTTGACATTTGCTCATTGTGCACTTTGTGTTCTTTTGTAAAAGGAGAGGAGGCCAGATAAATTCAGAGACATGGTTTACAATATTGATATTTGATTGTAGATGGCAAGTCCTCTTAGAATATATACATCATTTTGCCACAGCGATGAAGTAAATTGGTTTATTTAAAAAAAAGACTGATTTTTAAAAAGATATTTTTAAAGTGTAAGTAATTATTCTACACTAATTATGTTTTTTGTTAACACACCCAAAGGAAACAAATCAAAAAGTCATCTATTTAAGAGTGAATTTTGAGGGGTGCTTCTTATCAGAATGGATAGGTCTGAGTTTGAAAACTACTAGATTTAATCTGAAATGAAGTTCTGAGATTACCCCAAATCCCCCTGGCATTATCTCTATGTAGGACCTTTTATATATATAATCTTGTTCTTAGGCTAAGATCAATGAAACTTTAAAGGAGGATTTACAGATGCTGATAGGATTTTCTGTTTTTGATAGATACTGTTATGAAAAACCCGCTACCCTCAATATTAATAGAAGAAAGTCTTAAAGTCTTTTTTGATTGTTGTTATTATTTTTGTTCTAGCCCAAGGTCTAATGCCTCTGAGGGAACAAAAACTTTCAAAGGATCCATTAGTGCACACTTTTATCATGATGAGTTAGAGCTAGGTTTTTTTTTTCCAAACCTGGAAAATACATTTAACTCTGCTGAGGTGTATCGAAGCAGAAATGCCAGCTCAATTTACTAAATGTCCCCTATAGACAAAGAAGCCAAAATATTGGATCCAAAACATTGTTTTGGTCCAGCCAATAAAATTATGGACTCATTGACTGAAATAATAAAAGCACCTGGATTAAAGCCAAAAGGATACTTAGTTGCTAATGAAATGCACAGGGCCGAGAATAAAATCCGATGCTGCGTGAAACATATAATCAGGGTCTAGTATGTGAGAAAGATGAATAAGAGTAAGAAAGAGAATCTTCAAATAATGCAATACTTTGAGAGCGAGTGAATTCAAGTGGTCTCGAATATGTTACTTTCAACTTGGTAATTTCATATGCTTTACTCTAGAAGGTAGAAACTCGAAAGAAACAGTATGGCTTTCTTGGTGAGATAGATATAGCGTAAACATTTGTTTATTTAGATTATTTTTATTAAGAGTATTTTTACCCTGACTTTCTCCTTTGAAAAGGAACTATTTAGGGGCTGTAATGAAAAGCCTGAGCAAATAGTAACATCTAGACTTCATGGAGTATCTACCAACAGAACTGTCATACAATTTTATGTACAAACCACCAATGTTAAACTAGCAGCGGGTGAAATATTTTTTTGCATTTTTTTTAAAAAAGCCAATTGATCAAATACCCAACCATGGGTAATTGAAATGCAACAATGGGAAATTAAGTAGTACCTAACAGTGATTAAAAATTGACCTAGTAGCCAGAAATTAAACAAGAGAATCATGGAATTTTGACAAGTAGCAGTTTGCTCACTGCAATTAAATGTTTTAAGCCACCTGAAAAACCATTCCACAAATAGATGTTACTAGAAACTCAATATACAAATCAAATAGATTTTATAATCAGAAAAAAATGAAATTATATTATCTCTTTGAAAACAAAACCAGGAATGAACTGTTGCATTGGCTATGGATTCTTAATATCAAAAATTAGAATGAAGCTGAAAAAAGAACACTAAAACAATCACAGTGGTAAAATATAATTTAAAGAACATTTTTCAACAACTTAAACACAATACATCCAATTTGCTTTACTACACATAAATGACTGAAGTGGAAGTTGAAGGAACCATGGTTTGAAAGATGTCTGTGAAGTTTCTTAGGGCCTTTTTACATGACCCCTAAGATCCGCTGGCCACTTAAATTTGGACCAGAGATCTTAGGGGTTTGTCGCTCTTCCTCTGTCCCCACCCCCCTCCGCACTTCCTGGTTGCTGGCTGCGTGAGGGAGGGAGAAAAAGAGAAAGAAAAGCATGCCGCTCACCTCGTTCTGCCTCTCGTCTCTGTAAGGCCATCAAGTCCAACCCCCTCGTCTCTGTAAAAGTAGCTCTTAAAGGGGCGGGAGCCAAAAAGCAGCAAACAGAAGCGAGGAGAGCCCCGCACTCACTATCGTTGCACCGCATCAAAGATTTTTCACCTCCAAAGAGAAGGTACAAGAAAAGTGCGCTGGGTCGCGCTAAAGTGGGTGGGGTCGCACTTAATTGTCTGCAAGCTCCGGAGCTGGTGGGGAAACATTTTTAAGCTCCGGAGCTTGCAGCCATTTGCAGCGGAGCTTAGTGGTCGTGTATAAACGCCCTTAGTCATCCAGGTGAGGTTGTCTTGAAGATGAGTCATGGAATCATAGAATCACAGAATCATAGAGTTGGAAGAGACCTCAAGGGCCATCCAGTCCAACCTCCTGCCATGCAGGAACCCCCATCACAGTATTTTCAACAGGTGGCCATCCAGCCTCTGCTTAAGCACCTCCGCAGAAGGAGACTCCAACACCATCCGTGGCAGCATATTCCACTGCCAAACAGCTCTAACTGACATGAAGTTCTTCCAATGTTCAAATGGAATCTCTTTTCCTGTACTTTGAAACCATTGCCCTGAGTAATGACAACTGGATGACTTTTCTTGTGAGATTGAAACATTTCGCTACTCATCCAAGCAGCTTCATCAGTCTTATAGTATGAAAGCTACAATCTACAATTGGCTGAAATTCTGTTAGTAAAACTACCCACGTACAAAGCTGGTGATGTTATCAGCAGGGGTGATTTCTAAAAATTCACTGCCTTTTCCTATCCTATGCCTTCCAGAATTCTTCATTTCATCTTAAGGAATTCATGGGAGCCTCAGGATGGGCAAGGATGTGTTTCAAGTTCAGATAATTATTCCTCCTAACAATATCATCAGTATCCCACATGCATACCTACACCAATAGTATTTCAGCTACGTATCAGGGAAGAATAGAGGAAGAAGACTTATTTTCTTTTCAAAAGAAAATACAACAATGATTGATGAAACATTTTAAACATTGAATGAGTATAGAATTATACTGTATAAAATAAGATTGATGGAAATGAAGTCTGAAATGTCAATGACACTTCTCAGCGACAAATAGAGACAGAGAGAACTGTTATAAAGATCATTGCACAAATATTGATGATAACAAAAAGGGGCAAAAATGATCTAAGAAATCAAAGTGAGGTTTCAACCTATATGGTGAAAGATCAACAGTGGAATATATTATCTGATCAGAGATACTTTAAGGGAAGATGAAAACAATATGCTAAACTATGCAGGAAAGATGAAAGGATCAGAGATTCTTCCAAAGATGACTCCTTTGTTAAAGAACTTGCAGCTTCAGAAAAAGACATGAAATCTGCTAAGGAAGCAATTGGAAGAAACTAATGATCAAAGATTGATGGGACACTGATAAGCTATTTCAAGGTACAGTGAATATATATCAAAATGCTAACAAGAATGTGAAAACAAATATAAAAACAAAACAACCCACAGAGTGGGATATTGTTTTGTGGCACCTTGAAGAATAATATATTTTAATGTGGCCTTTTTTTTTTGAGAAATCCACTTCCTCATTTTAATTTGGCTTTTGCCTGATATGCTGGCGTAGACTAGCAGCTAACATCTTCTACATTAGATGCAAATACAGTTATTTATGCACACTGAAGTAACTACAGGACAAATCAAATTCCCTGGGATGGAGCGACATCAAAACAGAGATATCTGCATTGTTTCCCATCCAGCTCTTGAAGAGGTATAAAGAGGTATAACTCTTCAAGGGCAATTATTTAAACTTGATTTGTCCTTACAAGTAACAAATAGCTAAATTCTTTCATCTAGAAAGTATGGACAGTAAACAACATTTAGACATCCTCTATACTGCTAACTTATATTATGACGTGGGTGTTTTGTGCATTTTGCAAAGAACTGGGATGGCTGCTACCTAGTTTCATGGAATACTGATGATGTCATTAGGAGGATATCTGAAGCAGTGAATAGGTTTATTGTTGGATTTCATCGAATTCCAAATCTCAAACTAAACTGATTGTTCGGTATTCAAATAGATTTGTGTGTGGTTCAGAAGTAGAATGGACTGATTCAAATGCAAGTAACAATGCAAGGCAAAAATTAGAGACCGATTTGTGGCCACAGCATAAATCAAAACAGAGAAGAAAAAATGATTGCTTCAGTATTTTCTTTTTCCCTTTCTAAAGGAAAAAAAGGATGCCCGGTATGTAAACTCCTAGAATGTATGAAATTTGGAAGATTTGCTTCCATCTTTAGGGTCTCAATTTCATGTGCATCAGGGAAAAGAAAAAAATAAATTCATAGCTGTTTTTGTGTCCCTGTGTGTTGACTTTATGCATTTATAATTTGACTTGGATCCAAAACACAAATTGGTCTGGCTAAAATTCACTCTGGATATCTAAGGTTCCGAATTGTCCTACAAATCATATTGGGGATTATTGTACAGCCCTAGTTATTTGCATTGTTTTTAATAGCCTATCTGCACTTTTAGGATTAATGTGTTAGTTTGCCTTGCTCCTCAGGAGGAAAAGACACCAGTTTTGTGCAGATACATTTTGTAGAAATTACTGGTAGTAAATATGACAGGATTGTCCTCTAAGTGCATTCTTAGCTGTACATACACAAACCAAAAGGAAGGCATTGAATCCTAAACATCTATGAGGCTCTCTTCAAAGTGAACAATTTGTCTTTAAAGAAGCTTTTCAAAAGCAGCCTTTCAATGGTATGTAATATTTTAGAAATAAGGGCATTATAAATTTATACCATGCTCAGAATGTCTCTGAAAGAGCCATTTGATCCTGAGGTTTAAGGAACTATTGATAAATGCTTTAAAATGCGCCATTATCCTGGCCCATAAAACAGAATGATTGCTTCTGGAATTGTTCCATGTGATTGTGTAAGTGTATTTAAGATTCATATTGCCTATCTGGTAGCAAAATGAATGCATTTGAAAAAAACCTGGGGCAGATAACTCCAAATTCTTTATCTCCTTTTCCTGATCTGCTTCCTCACATTAGGACACACGTGTTCTGCTAAAGCATATTAAAGTGGGAGAGCATTCTGAATCAAAGCATATTAAAGTGGGAGAGCATTCTGAATCAAATGCACCAATGTCAAAAGAATTATAGGTTTTGAAGAACTAGACATGTTAACCTGTGCTGGCATGGACATCAGCAGCAGCAAGAATAACACTGTGGCACCTAAATAACAGATCACTATACAGTATTTTAAAAATGAGCTTTTGTGAATCAAGTCAATTTCCTCAGACATAAGAATGAGCCTTTGTGACAGCCATATTTATACATGACCTGATGAGGAGGTGTGGATGCAGATAACGAACAAAGTTACATAGAACTCCCAGACCAGAATGTAGAGGCAAGTCGCAGGTGATGGGGTAGACTTGGGCCAGACTTTACTAGACATGAACTGGTAACCAACTTAAATGAAAGGGGGGGAATGCTGAAGTATAGAATACAGTTGGGACCCAGTAGTCTTCTTGGACTTCATCAATTGCTTTTTATATGGGCAAGTCCAATGCCCCACTGTTGCATGGTAGTTAAGACATTGCCCCCCCACACACACAGTGAAATAATCACTTGAGACAACTTCTTGGGGTATAAATGAGGGCCACACTTTATTAACCAAACAGAAGCAACTGTAAACACATCAACATCCCAACTTGTGCAGGGCCTGCTGCCGCGCAGGTTATAGCCGGTACCTGGGGCCTCCCGGGACCCCTCCGACTGAAGAGCCATGAGGCGAGTCACACCCCCTAGGGGTCTGTACCATCCTCAGACACCCAGGGCTGGCAAATTCCCTTCCCTAGCCCGGGCCTGTGGGGTGCTTTACTCGCCCCCTCTGGTCCATGCGAGGCCTCGGGGCACATCCTTCCCTGCTGCTGTAATCTCTGGATCCGCAGCATACGGAGGTCAGATGGGCCCTGAGGGGCTGTTTGAATTTGACTCGCTGTCTCTAACCCTCATTCCTGCCACCAGTGTGACCAGTAATATTGTCAATGATGATGCCTAACTCCCACCCACCCTGAGACCCAGTGCAGAATAGATGAAAAATCCCCGATCCTGTCAGCCAATTGTGGACCGGGTCAAAAATTCCTATCCAGCCCAAGCTGCGACCAGTCAGACTCACACTAGCACTATAAAAGTGGTGGGCGGGCAGGGGACGCACAGTAGGAAAAGAGGCCTGCATCTGGGTGGGGAACCTCCTTTATAGGCACACCCCGCCCACTGTTCAAGATCTCACCCTCACCAATCTTGTGCTAATTTGCACAAGAGGGGTCAAAGGAGGTCCGCCAGCACAGCCGCAGCTGCGGAGATGACAGTGTGGTGGCTGTCAAATGACAATACCACCCCCAGACCACCAAGCCCTAGTATTTCGATCATTCCTAGTGTAATTTTTATTCCTTTATTTGTAGTGTTCAGGAGATAGTTGGCAAAGAATGGCATAGTTCCCATTAAGAGAGGAAGAAGCAAACACAGTGGTGATGTCATGTGTGACATTTTTGGGATCTGCAATGTTGGCAGATTAGACACGAGGAGAGAGCTGGAATCTGGTTTTGTAGCAGGATCTACTTCCCACCTCTATATCAGAGATGTGTAATGTACTATGTGTCAATGATTGATTGAGACCAGAGGGACGACTGCAAGCAAGTAGAGGCTGCCACCAAGGGCTTGAGAGACTGAAGTCTTTCTGTCAAGTATGGGTTGCAGATAATTTATAATGCAGGTGAGTGGTTTTTCAATCATGGGTAAAGTTAACTACTGAGGCGTTTGAGTTATTTGGTCTTCAGGGTCTGTCCTGCAGTAGGGTACTTCTGGGTATTTGTCAAGCCTGGTTTATTTATTCTTTATCCAAATTGACTAGCCTGTAAAGCAAAAAGAGTACAATATTCTAAAAAAATTGAGCAAGGTGAATAAGTTGATTAGAGTTGGTACGGAGCAACTGAAACATTTTGAAATGAACACATTTTGTCTAGATATGTGTGTTATGTTATCCTAGACAGCACTCTATGCAAGGGTTTCTTTCTGATAAATATAGAAGGTAAGCTTTCACAAGACAGGAAAAGTATACCTATTTTAGACTAAGTCATTATAGTAGGGTCATCAGATGCAAAGGTGTATAATTGAGCAAAAAAGGGGAGGGGGAATTTCAGTGGAACGCATCACACTTCCTCTTTGTAAGGATTCCTCATATCCTAGCAAGTCACTGCAAGTCAGAAACAAACATTATTGGTCTAAACCAGTGGTGCCGAACCTTTGGCACTCCAGATGTTTTGGACCACAACGCCCATAGTCCTTTGTCACTGGCAATACAAGCTTGGAATTATGGGAGGTGTGGTCCAAAACATCTGGAGTGCCAAACGTTTGCCACCTCTGGTCTAAACCATGGTGTCTACACAAGGAAGATGCAGTGTATGGGACTGTGATACTGTGGAAATTTTGTGAAGTCATTACATAGGATGAAGTAAGTCAGGCACATAACTGAGGATTACAGACATAAGTGGAAGGACATATGTTAGATATCACATCTGTCCATCAGGAAACAACTGAGGAGAGTAATGCTAATGTAGATTTGTCAAAAACAGGTGTACTTGTCTTTCTAGATCTTAAAAGCTGTCAGGTCAATCAGATATACTGGATGTGTGATCTGATATTATCAGACAGGGTTTTATTTTTCATGAATAAAACAGGCTTTCAAAAGCATATCTAAGTTCCAAATCCAAGTAATGAAAATCTTGTTTTATGTTAACAGATAAGAAAAGTGACTTCGCTTTCTCTACACAGAACTGTTCACACTGAAAGCTATTACACTACAAAAACCATTTTAAAGGAATGCCCGTTCAGATCAGTCTTACTTTTTGCTTCCTCTTGGAGACTGAGGATCTCTTTGTTTCAAATTGTCTCAAATGCTAAAACTACTTTTAAAACATGTGGCAATATGTTGAAACCAACCAAGATATGGGACCATAGAGATACCAATAATGTGGGGCAGCTTCTATCAGCTCTCTTCTACAGTCTCTCCATATTTGGCAAAGAGCGGGTTTCAGACATCTGACTTATAAACTCACAAAGTCCCCCCCCACCCACCCAGGAAAATGCTCCTTAGCAACAAGCTAGGAGAAGTCCAAACTTCCCCAAACTTGAAGGGATTGTAGAGGAGAATAAGGTGAAACTTCTCTGCTAGTTTGTTGCCTCTATGCACCAGAGGAGAACTTTCCGGGGTGGCGGTGTATAATTTGGACATTAGAAATCCAGTCTTAGCCAAACTTGGAGCATTGTAAAGGACAGTAAGGGGAAGCCTCCCTGAAAATTTGGTTTCTTAAGGTGCCTTGAGGGCTGTGTTATATCCTGACAAATCATTAAAATTTCATTGTTTGTATTTGTAGAAATACAAATCAATGAACTAGCGAATTTTGAATGAATTTCACAATTTGTTTTTAAATTTGCCCCCATTTATAAAGATCAATGGAGTTGGACAAGAAAATAATTAATTTCAAAATGTTTGTCAAGATTCTCAATCATCCAGGTGAGTTTAGCTGGAAGTTGAGTTCGACAAAGCTGCTTGGATTAATAGTGAAATGTTTTAATCTCTCAAGTAAAGAAGTTCAATTACCATGACCCAGCTTCCAAATTAATTTCAAACTTATTAACAGGACCAAGTTTAATGGTAGCAATGAACTTGGAAGTAAAACATGCTTTTCAGTTACACAAATGGTACAAAAATGTGGAATACAACATGGCTACCCCTTTTACAACTCAAATATAACTATTAGTTATGAATTAATGCGTAATATATTTTTAAAAGTTGCAGTCAATAATTATATATTATTGATATATGGGTAAAATGTATCAGGTTGTGTGCCTTTACAAGTATCAGTGCAGTTTAGAAGGAGAAGGGAACTCAGTCAATGGAGGAAATGTGATAGGGAGCATATCATGCATAATTGCACAGTTTATGTGGTTTGTGTTTTTAATCCTTTTGGGTTTTCTTGTAGTTAATTGTATTCTTGTGTGCGTGAGTGTGTGTGTTGTATCATTACAGTCGTGACCGACTCTCCATGACCCCATGTCCATGGAGTTTTCTTGGCAGGAATACTGGAGTGGCCTACCAGTTCCTACTCCAGGCGCCTACAGCACCTGGTATTCCCTGGTGGTCACCCATCCAAGTACTAACCAGGGCTGACCCTGCTTCGCTTCTGAAATCAGGCAAGATCGGATGTGCTTAGGGCATCTAGGCAGCTAATTATATTCGTAGTTTAATTTTAAAAAGGAAATTACTATTTTCCCCATTCCCATTCCATCCTATAAGAATCAATATTTCATCCTCTGCAGCCTAGATTTCTTCCATATTAAAAAGTGGGTGGGCCCAGAATTCTTTTCCAAGGTTTGCAGGATTGTATTTTTTAATGTATTTGATCTGGGGATGTTTAAAATGCCTTCATTGGGGGAGGGATAAACCAATTTTAATTAACCATAATTCAATAATGTCCCCAATCTTGGCACTGAGCAAAGACAGAATGTCTCATACATATGTATTAAATTTGGTGCTGAATCAAAGTCCAGTTTAAAATATATAATTTTTCTTTTGTTGTTTTTGGAGATGCCTCCATTTTTAGAATTGCCTCGTGGAATGCTGATTAGCTGGACTGCACAGGAACTTAGCTGCACTACCATGCAGCTATAATGACATGCTGTTTTAGATGAAATCATAATATAAACTATTTTTAATCCTAACAGTAACTTCAAATTTTAAAACACTTGGTTTCAGCAGATATTCTGGAACCTCCTGCTCTGTATAATGGATATTTCAAAAGAAAGAACTTCAATTTATCATAGACAGTGAGTGAACAGCAATGGAAACAAAGAAGATAAGTTTCATTTGGGGTTTGGATTTCAAGGTATGTGACAGAATTCCATTTATTTTACTACTCAAGCGCTGCTGAACTTTAAGGTGATATGAGCCATGCTAGAAAATAAAATGAAACTGTACATGAGTTCATTGTTTAATGTCATGCTAAAAATCAGATGGACACAAGTGGATGGACATAGGCTTCAACTGATATTGCAGAAAGACGTTGACACATACAATATATTTTAACAACCCATCTAGTAAATATGGATGTCATTCAGTAGAGTAGCTTCCCCTCCATGAATGGCATACCAAAGCAACAGTGGGAAAAAATCTGAGTTCCAAATGTCAATCATTCCATTGTCTCTTCATTCTCCAGTGCTGTTTTTCTGTCTCTTTGTATTTCAAAAGAGACTATCCCATGCATTTAGAAATGAAAATGCCTCCCAACATACATTAAAAAATTGCCCCCCTCCCAGCCATGCTGAACTCATTGATGTCTAGAAACATAGGGCTCTTTTACATCCAGCAGAAAAAGGCTAGACTTGTTTGTTGACTCAGTGCATCACCATGTACCTTATTTTTCAACCTATCAGACACACTGGACCATAAGTCACACCTAGTTTTTAGAGGCGAAAAACAGGAAAAATGTTTAGCCTAAGGTTTTATGGCGGGGTAATGGGAGGTTTGCAAATGAGGTAATTGGAGCTGTGGAATCCAAGCTGCAAAAGGGTAGGATTGCAAACATTGGAGCTGTGGGATCCAAAATGCAAAAGGTGAGGTTTTCAAACCAGGTAATTGGAGCTGTGGGATCCAAGCTGCAAAAAGGGAGGCTTGCAAATTAGTTAATTGGAGCTGTGGGATGCAAGCTGCAAAAGGGGAGGTTTTCAAATGAGGTATTTGGAGCTGCAGGATCCAAACTGCAAAAGGGGAGGCTTGCAAACAAGGTAATTGAAGCTGTTGAATCCAGGCTTCAGAAGGGCAGGGCAGAGGGTGATTTTTTTACTGAATCTTGGCTGTAGAAGGGGTGGGTGGGGAGAAGCTCCTTGGAGGAAGCCTCGTTCCAAACCGGGTGATTGGAATTGTGGAATCCTGGCTGCAGCACAAGATGGGAGATATCCCATGCAGGTATCTTATCTCTAAATGAAAATCTGTGATATACATATAGCAGGGACTGCTGTATTTGCTCTATAAGATGCACAAACATTTCCCCTTACTTTTGAGGGTGGGAAAAGTGCATCTTATAGGGCAAAACTGCAGTAATTAATGTTTGTGTTGTGGATAGAAGTCTTATAAGGCCTTCCTTGACACGACACCATCTTCAATGAAGACTGTTTGGAATTGGAGTGCATGCTGAGCTGGTATGTTTGCACTAGAGATGGGCACGACTTAGCGGTATTCCCGTTTCTGTTTCCGTTACTCGTATCCGTTACTCTACGGAAACAGAAACGGGAATCACTGCCCCAGACTTCGAGCTCGAACCGACGAACGAACAATTTGGTCTGATTTGTCGTGCTCGTTACTTGCATCGCGCAATGCCAAGCGGCACAGAAAAAAAGTTTTTAAAAGTTAAAAAAAAAAACCGATTCCCGGCCCTAAAAGTAGGCGAAAACTGTCTGAGGGCACCTACCAGGCCAGAAGGGTGTTTTATTTGGGGGGGGGTTTCCCTGCCCCCCTCTCCTTGGCTATTGCTACTGCTGCGCTGCTGGTACCAGGCTGGGAGGGCGCATCCATTTGCCATGCAGTGCAGGGGATCCAAAATGGCGACCGCAATATATTTTTTGAAATTGTTGCCCAAAACCCCACCAAAGCACCACAGAAACATGCAAAAATTAGCTATTTTAAATGCTTGAATTTTTACAGTAGCAGCAGTGGGTTTTTCTTGCAAAAAAAAGTCTCCGTTGATTTTATTTTATTTTATTTTATTTTTTTACACCTGCGCATTCGCAATGATGGGCTCGCCCATGGGAGTGGACCATGCAAAGTTTTGGAGCCATTCCACCAATTGCATGGCCAGGTTTTGCTGACTGTACCAGGCTGGGAGGGCGCATCCATTTGCCATGCGGTGGGGGGGATCCAAAATGGCGACCGCAATTTTTTTTTTGAAATCGTTGCCCAAAACCCCACCAAAGCACCACAGAAACATGCGAAAATTAGCTATTTTAAATGCTTGAATTTTTACAGTAGCAGCAGTGGGTTTTTCTTGCAAAAAAAAGTCTCCATTGATTTTATTTTATTTTATTTTATTTTATTTTATTTTTTTACACCTGCACATTTGCAATGATGGGCTCGCCCATGGGAGTAGACCATGCAAATTTTCCACCAATCGCATGGCCACTTGGCCAGGTTGACCACAGAGACTTCTGGGATGTGCCAATCGGGCATAAACAGCCCACTAATCGTAGCCCAAACCCGAACCCTAAGCCTAACCCATACGCCAGTACACTGTCCTTCTAAGTGGGTCAGAGAGGCACCCAGAGGTGCACCCCAATACTCACCCTAACCTCACCCGTAACTAGCCTAACCCTAGCCCTTGCGCTAACCCGTCTTAACCCTAAGCCAGATCTACTTGCATTGCACTACATGCAAGTACGTGAAACACCGCGGGTGCAAAGAGTCTGCCAGTCCGTCACTTGTGGCTCTGGCTGACTCCTGCAGCTCCCTCCAGGAGCCCGCTACCCCCTCCCCAAACCAGTACTAACGACAATGAAAAAACGAAAAAACGAACCAACTAATTTTTGCAAATTTTCGCGAAAAACGGAAACGAGCCGAAACGGGACCGGCCCGACTAACGACAACTCGAAATTTTTTTTTTCAAGTCGTGCCCATCTCTAGTTTGCACCATTGGGTACGGTTCCCCAGGGGGCACATGGGAGTATAGGCTGATACTTCATTTGTCAAACTGGGGAGGGGGGCACTGTACCCAGCAGAGGATGCCCCAAAGAACAGAACCTCAGTCTTCTTCGGGTTGAGTCTGAGCCTGTTCAGAGAAGTGTGATGCAATGTCTACCTTCTGGCTCCTACAAGTTGAATTCCAGGACACTGAATTGTTGAGATTGTCCTTTAAATGTGGTCATTACACGGACAGGATGTTGCTTATGTGGTGCTGAGTGTCCCATGCAGTCTTTGAAAAGTTTAGTTGATTTGTGGATTAGGCCTTTAAGAACAAATGGGTTTGGTTAGCATGGCTCATCACCCATATGATTATCTTTTCTGTAATCTGGCTGGCACTGGGAGCTGCTTGACTCTGATGCAGGTTTTTAGGGATATGAGAAAGAAAATGATTATCTCTTGCTGAAGAGTAGGACCAGTTACTATGTCAACATATTTGTGTATTGAAATCGATATAGCAGCACAAGTTTGTAGGTTACCAGATGACAAGCTAGATAATCTTTGGTATAGAGCAGTGTTGGTGAACCTATGGCATGGGTGCCAAAGGTGGCACTTGTAGCCCTTTCTATGGGCACCCGGCATCACCCCTTCACAGCCACCTGTATTCAGGTTAAATTGCTGTATTGGCACTTTGCAAAAAAAAAAAAAATAGTGGGTTTTGAATCATAGCTTGGGCACTCAGTCTCTAAAAGTTTCACCATCACTGGTCTAGAGAAAGGGACGGCACTGGGCATAATAACTCCTGGCAAATCCATTTTTTTGCCATGTTATAACCTTTACTGCTCTGAGGAAGGGGGTTTCACCCCCAAAATATTAGCAACATTTTTGTTATTTTTCTAGTAGCCTAAAGGTATCACCTGTTCGACTTTTGCACTGGGCATCAGAATTTCAAGAGCTTCAGGAGTTAGTGGGCAACCTAAATATTGTATGTAATGTGGATGCCTTGTTAAGGGCCTTTTTTACATGGACTGTGCAATGCTTGGAGGGGATGGAGATGCTTCATCATCACTAGAGGGTAAGTGTGATAAAGGAATGGTTGGGACACTTTTTGCAGGAGTATAAGAGAATTTCCTTTCAGTCATGCGCGGTCATACCTGCGTTTTCTGCGTAGTTTTCCCTCGGTGAACTATGCAGTAAAACATTGTGTGCTAAGCAGGAAGAGAAGCAAATTCTGCTCCCGGCTGACCATGCCCCTCGAACAGCAGTTTCAGTGAAGTTTCCTAAACCACCCCCAGGGACTGGATTTAAAAACTTTGCTTGAAAATGCTTACTTGTTTGCTTCTGTTGCAACAACAGGACACTGAAAATACTCAGTCAATTCAATTTCTCCCCGTTCTACATGGCTTAAAAGACAGAGCCTTGGAAACTGGAGCCAGAAAGTAGGACACAATGCGTAGTATACAGGTTAGGACAGAACCAGAATAGGAAGGTACAATGCAGAGGAGAGGACATCAACTGCTCATTAAAAACCACGTGACCGCTCCCAAAAAATATACACAGGAAATTTAAATACAGAGGAAACCCAGGTAACCAGTTTCAGTCTGTTCAAATGCAATGGGTTTCAAGACCTTTGGAGTCTTTGCCTTTTGTAAAGAGGCATGGAATCTCTCAGGACTTGAAAATTCCTTGAAAAAGTTTCTCCTCAAATATGGGCAGTGCAGACCAATGATAAAAAAATACATATTTCCATCCCTCTTTAAGAGGAGGTTAGTGGGGGATTAACATAGTGTTTAATATTATCTACTCTGCCACTCAGTAGATATGATACATCTCCCAGAGTGGGGATCAGACTCATAAAGTACAGAAATGGAGTAAGTATGCTAGTGCAACGCTAGTATAAAACAGGTATTTTTTTGCTCTGAAATTTTATCTGGAATGAAAGACTGTTAGAGTGAGTAGGAGGGATCAAAGGCAGAGCTAGTTAGCACCCCACCATCGTTGTACTTGGATATATGACTCTCTGCTTATCCCTCTTGCTCTCAAGATCCAGCAGTTTCTACATTCAAACGTTGCCATAGAAACGGGGATGCTTGTCTTGTAGTCTGGAAGTGAGAGAAGTCAGGGAGGTAACTTTAGAATGCCCTCTATTTGAGAAAAGTGCCAGAGGCAAAAAAGAGAAAGAAGCACCATGGCTGGTGCCAGGATAAGAATGTCATTTACCCTAGTCGCTCGGCAGGCTCATCCCTCAGTAGGCACATTGCGACCATGGCATTCATAAAAATTGCTGTGTGATGGTCGCTTATTTCATCTGTCACTTTCTCTCAGCGATGTAGAAACACACACACAGGGGCAGATACGGCTAGAATGGGAGACAGAGACTATGTGCTGATAAAACAGTTGTGTATATATCTTTTAAAAAATAAAGGGATGGGAAATTTCTGAGCGCATTTCCACCATCCCTTGCCTTGACTATGTTGTTTGATGGGAGCAATAGCCTAATGATGTCTGGTGTAGTGATGGGGGGAATCTCTGTTCACTTTCTCACTGTTCATCCTTTAGGCTGTTTCAACATGAGGAGCACTGTTCAGTAGGGGAACATCTGAACCCTCCAGATTCCTGGAGCGGAGGCAAAGAGGTGTTTCCCCTTAATCTATCTCTATAGTATGTCTAGCATCCCTTCAATCCCTTGAAAGTGCAACAGGGGACACACACTTTATTTATGTTCTAGGCGAATTTTCCCCACACATTTGTGGCACTCCAATCTACCTCTACTTGTGTGGGTGTATGCATATGTGTGTGTGTGTGTGTGTGTGTGTGTGTGTGTGTGTGTGTGTGTGTGTGTGTGTGTGTGTGTGTGTGTGTGTGTGTGTGAGTGAGGGGGGAGAGAAAGATTTTGAGAAAAATCCCTGCTTTGATTCCTCTCAGCCATGTGAGTTTGCTTCTTTTGAGCATGTATTTCCCCATATACTTTATATTTGATTATGAATCTATGTAATATTTCAATTCTTTTCTATTCAATAAAATTCTCCTTCTTAATAGTTCTGTGCGATTATGATCTACTCAGCCAAATATTTGTCAAGACACACAATTGCCATAGTTCAAAGATCCATTATGGGGTGTGTGTCAAAACATGTACAAGTGCACGTGTGCGCATGTGCACACCCACACCCACACCCACAGAGAGAGAGAGAGAGAGAGAGAGAGAGAGAGAGAGAGAGAGAGAGAGAGAGAGAGAGAGAGAACAGAAACACAAAAAGATGGCTAATAGTTAAGAAGCATGCCAATAACCCATCTACTGCTTCAGTTCCTTAAATGAAACACCCTTCACCCTACTTTTTGGCAATTTTCACATTTTTGTATTACAAATTGTATCACAATTGCATGTATTATTTGGCATGATTTTGTTCCAAAACTGAGCAAAGTCTGTATGTCATTGTTCTGTTTGTGTCAATCCTTGCAGGTCAGTGATTTCTGTTTCTGATGAGTTATGTGTTCACTCATCATGTTACAACAAAAAATGGCATTTTGAAATGCTGAAATACAGAGCTAAATCCAAAATTGCTCTTGGATTAGCCCATTCAAAGCAACAGATGAGAGCAACTGAGGGGTGGGGTGGGGTGGGTGCGGAAGAAAGATAAAATTGTTGAAAAAATGGGGGGGGGGAATCCTCACCCCCTTCCTAAAACTAAAATGATATAAGGTGTTGTTGCATATAAATAAGTCCCTCAGAAAAGGGTATTCAGCATAATAATTGAAATAAGTTCCTCTACAAAGATGTAAATGAAGTAATGCTCAGGACATGAGGATCATAACATGACCAAAGTACTGTAAATAGAGATGGGCACGAAATGAATTTTTTTCATGAAAATTTGTGAAAAACAAAATGAAACGAACCTCGCAATGAAACGAAATGAAATGAAATGTCATTTTTTTCAATTTGTGCCCATCTCTAACTGTAAATGATAACCAGGCAGCCTGTGTGATAGGACAGGCACCTCCAATACTGTGGTGTTTACCTGAACTCCAAGAGATACCAGTCAACTGCTTGCCAAAAAGGTCACATAAAGTAGCATGCAGCTTACCTTTGGAAGGAGAGTGGTGGCTTTTATACTGACAACAGAAAATCATGGCTTATATTAATTACCATGAACATCTCTGGCATGCTAAGGTAATACTCTTTCCATGTATTATTATTTATAGTTTGGTAGGCACTTGTTATGTTTGGGAATCTTTTAGAAACCTGCATGCATGACTTCCAGTATGAACTGATCTGTTCTGTATTTCCCACATTAATGTGTAGATTGTAACTCAGGTGTCAACCATCTTATATTTCCAAGTGGAAATTTTACTAATATCAGCTAACAATTTCTATTCATTTCAATAAGTTTGATTTGGTTTAGATTAAATTTGTATTCAGTCTTACACCAAATACCATTAAACTGTGTTTAAGCAAAAACAAACACAAATGTGTTATATCATATATTATATTATGTCATGCACATTTTTTTTGGTTTATGTTTTTAATGGGCAAATTGATCGGAGATGGAATTCTATCATATTAGGGTGCAAGTGAGTTGAAGTGCAAAATATCTGCTTGGCACATCCCTAGTTATGAGAATTTGTGTATACTTTTGGTGAAGCTCAGCTAAGCTATGCATACACCACATGTGCATACTGAGAGCAAGTGGGGGAAGGACAGTTTAGTTGATTACAAAGGCACAAACAACAATGTTGGTGTTACTCTTTTTCCTTCAAGGCAACTACTGTTGTTTTTCAGTGCTACCAATTTTACAGAAACGGACCCCAAAATACTTCTACATAATTTTAAAAAACCTATGACATCTGAAAAGAGTTGTTTTGTTTACCACATGAGGAAGTATCTAGTCACAATTTACACACTTATTTATAACTATATTCAACAAATCTATGACATGCAAAACTAGAACCACAAATATCAGTAACATCCACATATTATGTATTGACTTAAGTAACATTTATACAATGACACACAATATGACTTCCTTTGAACAAACATTTTAATGGATGTTCAGCCTCCTCTCTCACTCTCTATGTGGTGAGAGAGTATATTGGTATATCTTATTGAATGTTGTGATGCAGTTGCATAAATCGTACGGAAAGAACCTCATGCACTAAACTGAAAAAATAATAAGGAAAAGACTGCATGGCCTTCAAAACAATACAAATTCAGGAACAGGTATCACCCACTCCTGCATTTGTATCATGCACAAAAACCTGTCTTCAAAATGTCAGAAGTTAAGGAGGGAAGAGAGGTGCTGTTGACCTTCATTGTGGATGGGCTTTCCAAAAGGAAGGCATAAGAAGAAATCAAATTTCAGTCTGTGCTTTCTTTTTTAAAATGTGTTTGGTGTGCATTCTTCTTATAGTCCCAATAAAGGGGGGAACTTGAATAAAATAAATGTCAAATTCCTTAGTTTTCTCATTTGGAAATTGAATTTAAAAGATTCTACCCTTAAATGAAGACAAACAGGTTGTTGTACTTGCTTTAACTCTTGTCACCTAGCTGGTTTTCTGGTCCATGGCTTAGAGTGTGTCTTGTCTAAGTAGGTAGAGCTCTTAGTTCCACAGTAATTGCCTTGGCTTCATCCTATGAAGAGTTCAGATTTGTAGTTTGCTTAAGAAATTAGAATTCCCAGCTTTATTTCAGGGCAGTACACTAGTACGCTATAGTTCCCTGTGTGGTGTAGTCAGTAAAGTGACACTGTAGAACTCTGGACAATAGGGTTTGAATCCACTGGCAGTCCTGGGAACTGATTTGGGGAGCAGAACTGGTGAAAACACTCCTTAAATATTTCTCTTACCTTGAAAGCCCTACTCAGGTCTGCATAAGACAGTTCCAACTTGACAGCACAGAACACACACAGTCTACTCAAACTCTCAAGCATGGTTCATGGACTTCTGAACTACTGAGTTCAGAAGTCCATAGGATGCTGCCATGGCCATAAATGTGGAATTCAGCTTAAGATGAACAGATAAAACAAAGGACAATTCCTATATTTTTGATAGCTGTGTGGAAGCAGAAATGTCAGCGGGTGGAGTATGCATCAAAAGTTGCATCTGGTGAGACTTCAGCTTCTAAGCAACTGTTAAAAGTGAAGGGACTAAGCATGGAATTTTCAGAATTCATGGATGAAATATCTGCAGGTATTCCACCCATGGGGGGGGGTGTCCAGGAAGCAATGAAAGTCCTGAGATATGTTTTCAAATTCTTAATGTAATGGATTCAGGCTCTAGCAGGTAGTTTTGTCTTGTCGAGAAGACTGGGGGAATGAATGGAAGCACTAACCTGCATGAGACTTATTAAGGATTATAGGTCTAGTAGTTTGTGTTTTGTTTTGTTCTGAGATTTCCTGTGCAGACTCCAGTGGAAAGAACTACCACATTCATAATCCCTTGCAGCTCCCACAGAGACCAAACACTGAAATTCTGAAAATCCCATGCTCAGCAGAAACCCTGTCCAATTTTTCATCAGGTCACATTAAACTGGCTGATTATTTTAAAAAGATGAAAATAACCCATTATATGCTTCTGGTACTTAAAAGTCCATAAAAGAAAACAGCAAACATTGCTGTGTTATATTTACAATTTGGTTTGCTTTGTGTAAAAAGAAAAAGAGTTCTATTTCCCTTTTCTTGTTGAAAAGTCCAGATACCTCATCCTTTCACTGGTAAAGGAGAATAGTTTTTCATTTCCCCATCATTGTATAAAACGTTGAAATGAACAAGGTTAAACAGTCCTCTTAAAGTTTCCCTTGGAAAGGGAGCCAAGGCAGCCACCATCATTTAAAAACATATTAAAAGCTAAAAATAGTAAATTATTCAACGCCAACCACCTGGACTTTGATATTTTTAATATATAAGTAAGGAGTAAATTAAATGGGGCATGGTACTCAGTGCAGCAGAGTGAGCTCCCACTGTTAACCCCAGCTCCTGCCAACCTAGCAGTTCAAAAGTATGGAAATGCAAGTAGATAAATAGGTACCACCATAAAAAGAAGGAAGATGAAACAGTGTTTCCTTGCAGCCATGCTGGCCACATGGCCACGGACTTGCACAACACTGGCTCTTCGGCTTCAATACAGAGATGAACACCATCCCTAGAATCGGACATGACTTTACACGCATGTGTGTGGGGAATCTTTACCTTTTACCTTTAAGGAGTAAATGCATTGATAAAAAACTGGTACTTTGCAGAGTTTGGAAACAGTAACTTTTCAGACTACTCCTCTTCCAATCTCTCAGCCATTTTGCCTAGTGGCAGGAAATTCTCCAAGATCTGTTTATGGTATTAACAGAGTAGCTGCAACAAATGGAATTACATAGCAGCTACACAAGTTTTCTTCCTGTGAGAATCCACACAACACCTGCCCCTCCCACCAAAAAAACTACAGATGAACATTGAAAAATGTTATTCCCCAGATTGTAGTCTGAATTGCGGTAGCCCATCCTGCCACTCAGAGATCTCCACTTCTTCATTCATGTCATAGGATCATAGAATCATCATGGGTTTGGAAGGGACCCTGAAGGTCTTCCAGTCCTACCCCCTGCCCAAGGCAGGAGACCTCATACCATCCTGGACAGATGGCCGTCCAGTCTTTTCTTGAAAACCTCCAGAGATGGGGCACCAACAACATCAGGAGGTGAGCTGTTCCACTGTTTAATGGCTCTCACTGTCAGGACATTTCTCCTTATTTCCAGGTTGGTTCTCCCTCTGATGTGTTTCCACCCACTGGTTGTTGTCTTGCAGACTTGCAGAGAGACAAAACGTCCATGAGGAAGCCTCTGTTTTAACATTTCTTCCCTCTTTCTCTGTAATTTTCCTGTGGTTTGAAAGTACAGTGGTTGACTTTTGTTTCATCCTTATAATAAGGCTGGGCATATATAGCATGTCTGGAAGGGGGAAATATAACTCACAGGGTGCAATTATCATATTTAGGGTTGCATTTTTCAGTTCTTCTCAAAGGTTTTATCTCTCCCATGTAGATGAATGCTTTGAATTTCATTGGCTTTATTACAACCAAGTGGTTTCTCACTCTGTATTAATCCTCCTTATATTAGCATGAAATCACAGGAAGAATGTCACAGCTATTTCATATTTATTGAATGTTCATTGGAATAAGCTCCCAGTGTTAATGCAACTGCATTTTATTTTAATTTTCCCTCCATGACAGAATGGCAATCAGTTTAGTGAATATATTGTCATAGCTTCCTATAAGAAATGCGGATAAACTAATGTGCAAAATTAAACATCTTCAGCTAGCTATGGGTGGGGCGATGTAGCTGTCAGCCTGATCACTGCATGGGAAAGCTTTATCTTCCCCTAAAGCAGAAGCTTTGAGGGTTTCATAAAATGGTGATAATTGGGTTTCATTAGGTCAGGGAGATCAGTTTCTCCCTACTGCCTGCTTGGGATACATTCAAGCTTAAGATCTAAAACAAACAAAAATACAAATATAATAAATATACAGGATTTCTGTATCATTTAAAGAGTTATTTTATTTATTTTATTTATTTTATTTATATAGCTTGTATGCCACCCACTACCCAAAGGTCTCTGGGCAGCTCACAATCAAAATAAACAACTAAAACATCAAAATTACAATAAAATTAAAACAATAAAAACATAAATACAATAAATACAGTACATTAAAACACAACACTAAAAGTGCCATCAGGACACACAATCATCAGTTAAAAAACTTCTGGATCAGGAAGGTTTTTACCTGCTGCCAAAATGTTATCGACATCAGTGCCAGGCGGGTCTCACTTCGGAGGGCATTCCATAGTCTGGGGGCAGTTGCTGAAAAGACCCTATACCTGCAAGCCATCCCTTTCGCCTCCTTGAGGGATGGCTCTTTCAGAAGGGCTCCCTGGCTAGATCTTAATTGCTGGGTAGGTTTGTATGGAAGGAGGCAGTCCTTCAGGTATCTAGATCCTAAACCATTTAGGGCTTTATATGTCAAAACAAGCACTTTGAATTGGGTCGGGCAGCAACTGGTAACCAATGAAGGTTATACAGAATCGGCATGATGTGTTCCTTGGTGGCCCTGCCACTCACCAGCCATGCAGCATGATTCTGAACCAGTTGCAATCGCCGGACCGTCTTCAAAGGCAGCCCCACGTAAAGCGCATTGCAGTAATCAATACGGGATGTTGCCAGTGCATGCGTAACTGTCACGAGGCTCCGTTCGTCCAGGTAGGGGCGGAGCTGATATATTTTCCACAGCTGGACAAAGGCACCCCTGGTCACCGAATCCACCTGGTGAGTCCTTCACCAGTAGCCAGGGATCAATGAAACATGGTCACGAGATTTCAGTCTGAACCACAATTAGGCAGTTTCAAAGATGACCCTGTTTGGCTTGTTCCCAAACCAAATCTCTAAGTTGGAAGGGATAATCTTTCCAAAAAATGCAAGGACTGTGCTCAAATTCCAATGTTCTACAAATACACGCACAATTTCTTGCATATTATAAATTTACTGACCAGTAGCTGTGGCTAAGTAGCCTGGAAAAGATGGTGGCTTGTTATGTTTTGATCGATAGCCACGAAGCACAAACCACAGCTAACCAACCAAATATCCAAATCGGTGCATAGTGTGGTTTTTGGTTTGTGCCCAGTGGGATGCTAGCTGCTCTTGCCATACAGCTGTGCCACCGCCGCTGCCATAATTGCAACAGCGCTGTGTCACCAAAGCTGTTGTCACCATTGCTGTGCCATAATGCCACCATAATGGTGCCAAGCAGGAGGCCATCTTCCTTTCTAGGAGCCTAGAGGCTTGGCTTCTGTGCTTTTACCTGCCTCTATAGATGCCCTGAGCACATCTGATCTTGTCTGATTTCAGAAGCTAAGCAGGGTCGGCCCTGATTAGTACTTGGATGGGAGACCACCAGGGAATGCCAGGTACTCTAGGCGCCTGGAGTAGGAACTGGCAAACCACTCCAGTATTCCTGCCGAGAAAACTCCATGGACCTGCAGTCATGAAGAGTCTGTCTCAACTGTAATGACACAACTCAGACAGAACATAATCAGCTGGGTGGCAAGTGCAGGAACAGAGGCTTCAGGCACATCTCCTGGAAGGGAAGCTGCCCCCTGTCTCTGTCACAGAGGCAGTAGCAGTAGCAGTGGTAGCAGAACCAGGTAGGGAGGTGACGAGGGCACTGGGAAGGGGGGTAGGTCAGGCATGTCCAAACCTGCAGACCTGGAATTCTGGGAGTTCTGGTCCAAAACATCTGGATTGCCAAAGGTTCACCACCAATATAAATCATCCAGCCCAGAGCTGGGGCGAACACAATCAAGTTCATTGTACATCAATAAACTACGACCAGGGACTCCCACAAGGAACTATCCTTGGTCCTGACCTTCGAAGCTGATACGTATCAGGCATGTAGATTCAGGGTGAGAGGGGTATTGGGACTCCAAATCCCAGGAGTCTCCATTCTAGGCCATCCACCTGCCAAACAGACACTAAATTGTACTCACCTGGACTGGAATGCCTTATGGCCTGATGGTCATCTGCCTTGCCAAAGCAAAATGAAACACGGAAGCGGGGTGGTGGAATTTGATTTTTTGTTTTATTTCAACAAGACAGAACTGGTCAGGAACCCAATCATGAACCAGCCAAAACAGTCAGTTTCTCTGGTTTGTAGCTCAATTCATGTCCATCTCTACTGACAGGCATTGCAATTCTTGGAAATGCTTTTCTTTTCTTTTTAACATATGTTTTATCTGCTTTCATCACTTGATACATGTGAAGTAGGATTTGTGTAGGAAAATATGAATGCAACAAATTTATTTTCTGTTCCTAAAGATCTGTGGCAATTTTATCCATGCATTACCAAGTACTCTAGTGAAAAAATGTACTCTAGAAGGACATTATTTTTAACTTTCCCTTGGAACATGCCAATGCTCTTAATGTTAATGCTGTTTTTTTTAATCTCCTCTCTATTCCTTCTGGGAAAGCTACAGGATCTGGATTAATGGGCTTGTTTTTCCCCTTGTGAAAAATCTTTATAAGGTATCACAAAAGTACAGTTTAATGCATGTTTACAGCAACAGGAAGAGAAAGAGAAAAAAGTCATCCCCTTCAGCAATAGAATGGCATAGATCTTCACAACCAAACAGATTGCTCTTGTACAAGCTAATCTAATGAAAACAGTAGTTCCAGAGTGATTCTACATTTCTCTATTGGATGAGTTAGTAATAACTGTAATTTATCTCCAAGTGCAGGAGTTTGTTTTCAGTACAGAACGCTGAGAGTTGAACAGCCATGCAAAACGTGGTTCCTGCAATATATTTATGGAGGGGGGGGGGAATTGCTGGTAAATCGTCAGGATGGTGTTACGCTATTTGAAGTACATAAAAGACACACAGTATAAGCAGAGAAATACTTGCTCATTCCACTGACCTTCTAATTATTTGTATCACACTGCTTTCTTTTCTTCTCACCAGACAGAAAAAAACAAGGCGACACATATTGGGACTGATTAACACAACCACCAGCATCAAAGACGGCTGAGGTTGCCGTATGCCTGCTGAGGAGCACAGCAAAAGTGATCCAAGAAGACGGCACAAATTCCCATTATTGAAAGAGATGGATCAATCTGTCAGTTTTGCCATTTCCAGTGTCTCAGTATATAAAATCAAATACTTTCAATTGAATTCCTGGAGAAATTTGCTCATTCGCTAGCTCTAATAATAACAATAAAATAATATTAATAATCTGTACTTGCTGAGATGTTTAGCTGCAAGTTTCATACCGGCTGGAAAAGAAATGCATTTTTCTATTGAACAGGAGACTGCTGCAAGGCTTCCCTGTTACAATGCAAGGTACTTGAGAGTTCTTTGGTCTTGAATGGGCAGTTAAGAACATGAGCTTTACAGAAGACCTGTTCCTCACATCTTGATATAGATTGACACAGCTGGATGCATTTTTAAGTCTTCAGTGGTGGATGGGATGTGGGGAATGCTGTCATAAGCATCCACACATCTAAAGGTACCACTACAGTTCTGCTGTCCTCACTTCCCATTCATTTCCTCACACATCCCTGGCCATCAGTCGTACATGCTCCGCCTCCCATCTGACCATTCCCACATGCAGGTCACTTTGCAAGTGATTGAATTATGATGCCCAGAGTGGTTTCCTACCTGAGGCAGCATCAGAACTGAACTGTGAACCAGAAAAAAATGACCAGCCAGGCTGGTTTGAGGTTTGCTTCATTACTTAGTTATGGAACCCTGTTTTGTTGAAGCAAATCCCCTACCTTTTGTTGCTGTGTTTTATTTTGGCAAAATAGATGCCTTCCTGCCTGCTTCCCATTGCCACTGTCACATGTCTACCTGGTCCTAACAGCTTCATGTCCATCTTTGCTACCACCATCCTCAGAAACAGCAGGCCCAGTTTCCGTTCAAGAAGCCAGGCCACTACCTGCCACCCAGCTGATAGGTGGGCAGATGTGCAGGGGCATAGGCCGGCTGTGGGAAGGGAAGTGGAGACCAATGACTCTATCAGCTGGGTGGCACGTGCATGCACAGAAGTAGGGGGCATGATTTCTGGAAGGAAAACCATGACTGCTGTCTCTGAGGATGGTGGTAGCAGTGGTGGGCATGGTGGTGGGCAGAAGCAGTACCAGGTAGCTGATGTGTCCCTGCCAAGCTAAGCACCAGAAACAGAAACTGCTAGATCATTTATTTATTTTTTTGGAGGGGGGAAGTGTTCATGGTGATTCATGGATAGTCACAAACCTCAAACTATCATGTCCATCCCATTGTAGCAGGTACTGCGATCAAATGTCAACATGAGAATGGACAGTCAGGAACTCTGAAAAGGCAAGAGTTGTGTAGAACTCAAGATGAAAGACCTCGCTTGTTTCATTGTTGGAGTCAAGAATGAGAAACTGAAGAAGAAACTTAATTGAGATTATTTACATTGGCAGTAATGAATTTTTCTCACATTGGGCAATTGCACAAAGTTTTAATAATGACTAAGTTGTTGCACTAAAAATTTAGAAATGTAGAAATTTAGAAATAGCCAATGCCTTCTGTCTCCCCCTCCCTCCAATCATTCAGTGAGTGATTCTGGGAGTAGATAGATAGATAGATAGATAGATAGATAGATAGATAGGAAGGAAGGAAGGAAGGAAGGAAGGAAGGAAGGAAGGAAGGAAGGAAGGAAGGAAGGAAGGATGGATGGACAGATGGAAGGAAGGATGGACAGATGGAAGGAAGGATGGAAAGACGGATAGATAGATAGATAGATAGATAGATAGATAGATAGATAGATAGATAGATAGATAGATAGAGAGAGAGAGAGAGAGAGAGAGAGAGAGAGAGAGAGAGAGAGAGAGAGAGATACTGACCTTTTAGTCAAGCACAAATTGTTTTGTAATCTGTATTGTTGCACACTTTGAATATTGCCTTCCTGACCACTTAACAGTAAAATAAAATGTTCCCTTGTTTAACTTTATTCTCTGCTGCTACTTGTTCATTCATTGCACCCCTGCAGAGAAAGGACCAACAGAGCATTTCAAACTGATGTTTTAAAATGATGTTTAGAATGACATTAAGAGCCCGGGTGATTGCTTTAGCAGCCCACAACATTTCTCCTCTTTCCAAAGGCATTCTCTTCCTGCCCCTGCCCTGCTTTTTGGCCTCCCTTGGCTTTAACCTTCTGAATGCACTTTAACTCTATTACATTGAAAAGACACCCACAAGGCGTCACAAATAAATTGTTGGAGACCCTTTTGACTCGGGAGAAAAATAGGAACATAACAAGATTCTTTTCAAATGAAGAATTCGAGGACGAAAGAAGAAAGAAAGGTTGGCTGCATTCTATTTCTTTTCATTTGGTGACATGGAGGAACAAAGGTCCAGGCAAAGATCCATTATTTGGGTGCTTTATACTGTAGGTGAGGATTTTCAAATGCTGCACAACAACAACAACAACAACAACAACAACAACAACAACAACAACAACAACACAAAAATAATCTGTCCCCTTTATTGCACACTACAAGACAATTGTGTGGCATTACTTTAGAGCACCCGCTTGTTCATAAATATTCATGTGTGATTTCTTTTGTTTTTAGAAAATAAAAAAGAATAATTACCACATGTCATGTTCTTCTTTGCTCCTTTTTTTACACATAACTGTCTTAAATATATCAACGGGTATTGAAACTATTATCGGATAGAAAGAAGGAACAAAAGAAGGAAGGAACTTGCAGATCTTGTAAAGGATATTCAGAGGCAGCCCCTCAGTTATTTTGGTGTCTCTGTGTGCCTGAGGGGGGGGACTTTCTTGAGGGGGGCTTGTTGTGGGTCTATAACTTGGTCTTCATCAAACTTGGAAGTATATATATATTAAAGACTTGGGGGGAGCTTCCCTGCAATGTTGTTTTTTTAAAATATGGAGGGGGATTTTATAGCCCAATGAATCAATAAAACAAAAATCACAAAGAATTCATTGCTTCCTTTTTGTCAGGGTTATCGATTTGTATGAATGCGAATCAACAAGTTTGTGATTTTTAAATACATTTTGCAATTCATTTTTTTAATTTCTGTCCATGTGCAGTAAGAACCAAAAACTTGAAGATGGGAGAAACATGATGGCATGTAACATACAGAGTCTTTGCATACCTTTCAATATAGAGGACTACATATCAAAGATCTCATACCAGGTAATACCACTTTCCATTGTCTCAAAGCCTATAAAATTTGCTGACGTCCAGTTCAGGTATGTTTCATAGCCCTAGAGGTACTGAATCTGAGAGATTCTGGAGAAAACAGAATTTCTCATCACCCTGACATTCTTCAAGGTGGTAATGAGATGACTGCTAGTCTGACATGTGCAGTCTATGCGTCTAATTCCAGCTCCATGAGTTGCTGTTACATGTTTAGTTTTGCCTGTCCTCACATCATCTCATCTGTCACTGGCTTTTCATTGCTTTCTGTTACCTCACACTTCAGCTCTCCCTGCATCCCAATGTCATCTTGAGAGAGCTGCATTGATAGCACTCCAAGTAATTAAGTGATTTGAGAAGTGGCAACAGTTCCTGCTGCTAAATAGATTTCTTCTAGGACCAAAGGTGGGAAGGGGGCAGAAAATCTAAACCAAAGGTAAGTACTTCAGGTTGAGGAAGGAGGGCATGCAGTAGGTCACACAGTTACTAATTAAAATGAAGCCACCGAGTCAGCGCCATTCATGATCTGAAGTGTAGGACTTTCAGGCAAGGAAAACTTAGCTCAAGTCTGAACTCCTCTGTAGGTTGCACTCAAAGTCCAACAGCAAACAATTAACTTCTAGCCTTAGTTATACACCTAATCAGTCAGAACATTAAGTTGCTCCCCTGTTGCCTCTTAGAAAGATGGAACTAAAAGAAATGATTATTGGAGAGTGAGGAGTAAATGCTACCTTGATTCATCCAGGTGAGACAATATGCAATATTTTCCGCTCACAGCATGAGGGTGGTGTTTCATTTTATAAAGTTCACTTTTTAAAAGTTTTATAGCGATAGTGTGCATTTTCAAGACTGATTTTTTTCACATCTCTGTAAAAGTTGAAAGATTTAAACTGACAGCTGTTGCTTTTTTTAAATATACTATTAAAATTATCAATGGTTGTTTGCATCTTTAGAGTGAATTAGACTATGTTTTGTGCTTGAGTACATGATTAATTTTGTATAAGGAATACAAAAGGCCTTAATCATTTGAGGCCATGTTATAAGTTAGAGCATCCATTCTTCAGAATATATGGACGTGCCATCTATTCTTCTCAGGCCCTGCTTCTCTAAGGCGGTTACTTCACGTCCTTCTTTGTTCTATGAATAGTTTTGTACTGTGACAGCTTTGGTCGTGTTTTTGTCCCTGTTTCAGTGTTCCCATGGTCATGATAACTTGTCTCGTGACAAGTATTACCTCATGGTCTTGTTCTGTGACAAACACTGAATTTGTCTAGCTTCCTTTTTTCTTCTTTTGGGCTTAAAAAAGTCTTTTTCGACATTTCACTTCTGAAAAGTCAAAGAAAAAAACTAGAGAGAGTTTTCTGAGAGAAGCAAATGTTTTGTTGCTTGACAGTTGTTACTACATGGTGTCCTGTCTCGGAACAGAAAGCGGGAACAAAGAGTGACAAGGGAAACCCTACCCCAGCACCAAGTACAGGATTGTTGTGCTTAGCTCTCTTTCCGTGGGCATGGTTGAGACAAATTTCAGTCGTTGCGCGACGGACATGAAGTAACTTTTTTTTGGTACCGCTTCTAAGCACAACACTAACAGAGACAAAACGGACATGAAGTAACTGCCTAAGTCACCACACTGAGGGAGCCAAAGACTTTCACCAGAAATTCTGCATTCTCAGTGGTGGACCCATCCTTATGGCATGGGCTCTCAGCCAAAGTATGTCAGAGCCTCTCCCTCCCACCCTTTAAGGATGTTAAAGACTACCCTGTTTCAGGAGGCATTTAAAAGCATCCTTTCTTAAGCCATTCTATATGTCTTCCCTGTGTCACTATCACTTTGAGTGGTTGAGTCACTTTTACATTGTGTTATGGTAAACCACTTAGACTAGTGCTTTGCACTAAGTCAGTAGTATATAAAAGCATGAAATGAAGCACAGCGAAGATTGCTTATGACCTGAGTTGGAATCCAGGGTCATAAAGGAAGGCAAAAGAAATGAATGAGTAAACGCAGGATGGGAAAAGTGGAGGAGGAAAGAAGGTTTGCTTTGATGATGTATCACTTCTATTGTTTTCAAACAAAAAGTATCCCAGGGGCTGACTG
This sequence comes from Phrynocephalus guinanensis, assembly GCA_037367245.1. Lineage (NCBI taxonomy): Eukaryota > Metazoa > Chordata > Lepidosauria > Squamata > Agamidae > Phrynocephalus > Phrynocephalus guinanensis. The sequence continues at coordinate 16,786,321 of CM074746.1, forward strand.
CCCCAAGAAACAGTAGAGAAAATGAATCAGTACAAAATTAAGAGTTTGGTAGCCTGCTATAATGGTTCAAATAGAAATAAATGAACTGATGCAGTTCAAACCAGTGAGAACACTCCTTCTGATAAATATAGGGTGTGGTGGCTGAACAAAATGGATCAGTACAACAGAGACATGAAAAGAATCAGTATAATTGGCATTCTTTTCTCACATGCGATTGACCCCTAAGCCTTGTTTTTTGATCCTACTAAAGCTTGTTTTGCTTTGCTTTGTATTTTCTCCTAGCTAGGCTATATTGGCTTTACCAATCCATGTGGAACAATAGACATGTAAGACTGTCTAAGTGTATGAGTATTCTGGAATAGAGGCATTCTGGACCCTATTCATTGGCATCCTTCAGTCTCGAAAGACTATGGTATCATGCCTGGAGTAGAGATCCTAAAAACAACACCTAGTGTGACTAAATAAGCTGATTCGGGAATGGCAGTCTGTACTGCACTGGGGGCAGATGTATTCAGTTTCTTGCCCAGTCTTCAAGTTTCGTTGTTTCCGTGCCTGCCTCTTTTCCTCTGCCTGTTGGACAAATGCCTCTTCCAATTTATGTAGACCATGCTGTATCTTTTGCCTCCAGACAGTGCGATTGAAGGTCAGGGTTTCCCATCTGTTGAGGTCCATTAACAAGGCCTTCAGGTCCCTCTTGCAGATATCCTTATACCGCAGCTGTGGTCTCCCTCTGTGGCGCTTACCCGGCACTAGTTCTCCATATAGAAGATCGTTTGGGATCCGGCCATCGTCCATTCTCACAACGTGTCCAAGCCAGCGTAGGCGTCGCTGTTTCTATAAAGTATACATGCTAGAGATTCCAGCTCGATTCAGGACTACAGAATAAACATTAAGACAATCCCAAATGGAAGAATTATAAAGTGATGAACCAGGATGGAAACAAAGTGTTAACATACTAATCACATCCGAATCCTTGGTCTTTAGAATTCAGTGTTCCTGCCTTCAGGCATAAGTGTATTCTCCACAATTTTAAGCCAGTGGCTATGCTGTCTGGGGGATTCTGGGGAGTTGTCCAAATGCCACATTACCACCTTCTGATCTGACTGTTGCAATCAAATCTTCCAGGACCATCCCCCACCACTATCAGTCATAAAATTAAGGAAGTTATAAAGGCAGTTCCAACAATAGTTATTATCCTGAAGGTCTGCAGCCCCAGGTCACAGTTTGAAGTCTCTGGTGCAGATGAGGACAAAACTGCATGAAAAATAAAGGGTTCACATCTGTAAATAACGCTACGGCAAGCTGTGTTGCTTTTTTTTTCACAGTTGGAATATAACTTTTTATTACCGCTCAGCCGGCACTGCAAATTAAAATTCATCTTTGTTTGTTCAACTGCTACTTGAAAATGGCTTCCGCCAACTGTTACAGTCAGATATTATGTTGTCATTTGTGCCATTAGTGGAAATGGTTCAATATCATGAATATTTAAAACCAAGTACACACATCTTTTTTAATTGGTTTTCAATCGCTACCACTGAGTTATGCGATCAAAATCTGGCGAAACTTTGCTTAACTTTAAGTGGGGTGGAAACAGCTGGCTGCTGAATTAATGGACCCAAGTTTCTTTGTAGGTTCATTGTGGGGAGCCAGATCAGATAAGAACAGTTTTTTCACTTTTAAATAGACATCATCTGGAGCATTCGGGAGACTCCTGCCATGCTGCTGTGGCTTAATACATACTACTTGTGCAGCAAACTTTGTTTGCAAACACAGGGGGATGCTTTTGTTTCAAGGAAGGTGAAGCAACAGGTAACAAATAAAAATGGTGGACAAGTATTCAACACAGTTTATAGAGGATGTCCATGCAGGAAGAGACATTTTCTTCTTCAAAGAAGTAGTCTGGACGACATTTGGGTGAGGTCATCCAGGTCCTAAAAGAGTGCTGAACCTCAATCCTTCCTCTCCACAATATTATTCTTTTCTTTGGAAGCAGGGAGTCTATGCAGATTGCATGGGTCAAGTGGATGAGACTGTAGGACCAAAGCTCCCACAGGTTTAATCAACACGTTTCAGGAGCATCAGTTTCTGGAAAGATATTTTCAGGTGGTCTTTATCTTTTGAAGAACTATTCACCCAAAATAACAAGTTTCCTGCCAGTGATGAATGTGAAAAAGAAAATCTAAAAAAGGACACTAGCTACAACAGAGAGCTAAATTGGAATCATTTTGCTTGGGTTTAATTTCATTTAAAGCCTGTGTTGCACTTTTAATTACAGACAGAGGTTGCACAGGGACTGGAAAAATGTTTTGGGAGTTCACTGTTTTCCTGGTCTCAAACTACAGGAAAAGAGATTCGATTTAAACATTAGGAAGAATTTCATGACAGTTAGAACTGTTTGGCAGTGGAATATGCTGCCATGGAGGGTGGTGAAGTCTCCTTCTTTGGAGGTTTTTAAGAAGAGGCTGGATGGCCATCTGTTGGGAGTACTTTGCTGGGGGTTCCTGCATGGCAGGGGGTTGGACTGGATGGCCCTTGAGGTCTGTTCCAACGCTATGATTCTATGATTCTATGCACTGCAGGTGAAGCAGTGGCCCTGCCAATCCTTTGATGACTTTCAAAACAACAAAAGGAATCCCCTTTGTGATCTTACTGACATGCACTCACTCAAATAGATGCATAGCATACCATGAGGAGCTCCCTCCCTCTCCTTCTCTTTCTCTCCATCTAAACTTCTGTGAAAAGTTTAGTCCTGCCCTCCTCCTCATCCTCCCTTTCTGGACTCCACCAGTTAGGGTTTTCAAACACACACACACAGACACACACAGACACACAGACACACACACAGACACACACACACAGACACACACACAGACACACACACAGAGAGAGAGAGAGAGAGAGAGAGAGAGAGAGAGAGAGAGAGAGAGAGAGAGAGAGAGAGAGAGAGAGAGAAGTTGGGATTTCCTCTTGCCCCTTTCCCTTGGATCTTGATTGAGCCTACTCATCATGTAGGCAACAGCAAGCAAGCAAAAACAAAACAAAACAAAACAACTCCAAATTCCCCTGTTTTATAACGGAACAAAGCTCAAGGCATTTGATTTTGTAGTCAGGCTCGGCAAAGTTTCTTGTAAAATGAGTATGATCTCATTTCCAAACTAGAGGGAGGAAAGCATTGCTTCCAATGTTATTTTTCATCCCTTACAATTTTCACCCCATATCTGTGTGATTTCCAATTTTTTGGTTAAACTCTGCAGGGAAATCAAATCCCCACCCCACCCCTAAACTGGATACGTACAGTATATGCAGCATGGAGGGGAACACGTTGCACCTGCCTGCCATCTAGGTGATCAAGATGGAAAGAGCTGGCAATCCTCAGTCAGTACCAACAGGAGTGAATCAGGAGAGGGTAAGATACTGACTTGAGTTGTCCTTCCATAACAAGCAGGAAAAAAAAATCAAAATATTTCTCACTGGTGTCAGGAGCTGCATGATCTTGGAGCCTCGTGGTGCAGTGGTCAAATGTCTGTACTGCAGGTAAAACTGTGCCCGCAACCTAGGGTTCAATCTCAGGTAGCACACAAATGTTGACTCAGCCTTCCATGCTTCCAAGGTCAGTAAAATGAGTACCCAGCTTGCTGGAGTGGGAGCAATGTGTAGCCTGCATAACTAAACTGTAAACCTCACAGAGAGCACTTTAAGTGCTATGCGGCAATATACAGGCAGAACACTTTTCTTTTGGGGGGAGTGGTCTTTTCCTCTGTGTGAGGAGTTACAGACTCTTTACTGATTCCTACAGCGACAGGATGCTCTAACTTGAAGGCAAGGGGCTCAGTATGGACCCCAAAATGTAGGGGAAAGAGGTTATTTATTTATTTTATTTACTTATGAGTATTTTTACTGTGCGTTTCCGAGGAAAGGAAACTAATCATTCTAATCATGATCATCTTTAGTACTGCAGAACTGGAATGAACCCTATGGATCACCATTCAGCCCAGATCAGGCATGTCCAAACTTCGGCCCTCCTGATGTTTTGGACCACAACTACCAGAATTCTAAGCTTAGATTGCCAATGGCAAAAGACTGTGGGAGTTGTGGTCCAAAACATCTGGAGGGCCGAAGTTTGGACATGCCTGGCCCAGGTCAAGAAGGCACAGCGGAGAACTGAACTCTTTTTCCACAGTCTGATGCCTAAACCTCCAAACTAACCAGCTGTTATCTGGATACCTGCCTGTTTGCTGCTACCCATCACTCTCTTCAGAATACAAGTTACTCAGAATTTAATACCATTTCCTTCTACCTCCTAAATAAATTAAATAATTTTGCTATTGGATGTGTTCTTTATTTTATTTTTTAAAGTCATAATTTTGGATCTTTTTATGGTGATCATATAGTTTTGAAACTATAAAGCAATAAACAACTGTTATAGTTGAGGAAGATGAAAATTACTGCTCTATTACTGAAACATAATCAGCTTAGTTTTAGCCCTATGTGGATTTCTGATATAATTATCTTCAGGGTATATTAGATAAATATCTACAAGTATGTCCTTTGAAATGTCTCCTCTAATCACAGGCTGAATTTCTAACAAGATTTCTTACTGATGTTCACACTTTGAAGGGAATGATAGGGAGAGACGGGTGCAGAAAATAGTATTGTCAATAATGGTTTCCTTCTACTCCACATATGGATAAAACTAACTCATCATGAATACAGGAACTGGACATGAGTGATGAGCGATGCTCAATTAATCCACCTGAAAATTTATCTAGTTTTACCTAAATTTCTTAAATTTTCAGAAATTTTTGCCTTTTCAGACAAGTAAGAGCAGAACTAAGAAGTAAAATGTTACAACAAGCAAAGTTACCTGTAAGTATTTAAATTTTGGCTTCACAAGAATGCAACTAAGTTGTATTGCAAAAGCAACGGTATGTAAAGCTACCATTCTTAAAATGGCCTATAACATTTTGAGTTACTTTTTCATATTACATATTCTCAAAGCTTTTTAACAGGTCTTTTCCTCTTATGAACTCTAAGTGGTGCAAGACACATCTAATCTTCACCCTCCTTTGTATTGTATAAATATTTTCAAGGCATATTATTGGAAACGGCTACTAAAGGCAATGAAAGACTACTGCCTTTCATTTTTCTGGCATGCCACTAAAACAGGACAATGCAGCACATGAATACCATGAAATGTAACAGCTTTCTTTCATGAGTGGCACAGCTATAACAATGATGGTAAGCCATCTGCTTCAAGGAAGTGAGAATAGGAATGAATCCCATGTTCAAAGGTCTAAGTAGAAAACCATGTTTTTGTTGAAAACAGAATGTGATGCTAACAGAAGTGTATGGGTCACATCCTCAAAACCACATTAGAATGAAGAGCAATGTATTGAGCATAGTGAAAAATCTCTCAAGGCTCATTCTGTGTTCCTCCAAATTCCCCCTGTGTTCTCGGTCCATCCTTCATCCTTATGAAGTTGTGAGATTTCTTTAAACAATTAATAAAATGTATTGAGCCTCCCCCCCCCATATTTTAAAAAAAGAAGCATATTTTTGAATACATTTGTTTCCTCACAATTGAAAGGAAACCTCACAAATATGGAAATCTCTGGGGCAAGTTGCACTTTTTCTTAAACTCAATCTTGAAATGGATAAAATGTATGCTTGCATTGCATATTTCAAACTCAGTGACATATTTTCCCCTGTAAATGGAATGAATCCAAGCTGATGTCTTTTGAGGTTACTTCACATCCATTTTGTCTCTGTTAGTGTTGCGCTTCAGACTGGTACAAAAAAATCTTACTTCACATCCATCATGCAACAGCTGAAATTTGTCTCGATCATTCCCCCGGAGTGGGATCAGAGGGTGACAATACTGTAACTGGTGCTGGGTTGGGGTATGTTCTTGTCACAGTTTGTTCCCGGTTCCTGTTCAGAGACAAGAGACCATGTGGTAACAACTGTCACACAACAACCAGTGTCCATCTAGTGGTCAGCGGCTGAAGCGGCATCCGGCATTAGTTTCCCTATGGGAAACAACATGCAACGCAAATGTTTATTTAATAAAGTACTGAAAATTCTGTAGCATTGACATGTAAATCCTGGAAGACTAGTACATTGAAATATTGAAAAAGTTTTATTTACATTATATTTTAAAAGGGTTAGGAAAATAAGAAAAAATTCATAACTTGTCATAGAACAAGACCGTGAAGTAACAGTTGTCACAACAAAAGTTATCACGACCGTGAGAAAACAGAAACAGGGACTAAGCAGGGACAAAACCACATGATCGTGACCATTGCTCTCACAGTACAAAACTAGTAACGGAACAAGGAAGGACTTGAAGTAACCGGCTTTTGACAAGAAATTTTCCTTCTCTTGCTCTCTATCCACCATCCCAAACCATCTCATTTGATCCAGCTGCGTTCTTATGCTCTTCTGCTACCAATGAAGGGACATGATGCAATAAAAGTGTCTGTACTGCAACAACATCTGATGCATCAAACCAAATTCAGTCTTTCAGAGAAAGTTCTCTAGTCAAACTAGAGCTGGAGGGAAAGAGTTATAGTCTATCCCTGACTCATTTTCTGTTTTTTAGTACGATTCCCTCAGGTATTTTGCTGGAAGAATCTTCTGAAAGCTCTGGGCACTTATCTGTCACAAATGTCAAACAGGAACATTTTGCAATAGATCAATATGTGCATCTCCACCATCCTCTTTCCCAAGAGAAAGGAAAAGATTTCTCATCTATCTCAGTCTTCTGTTTCCCTTCATCCTAACATCTCTCTTGGGGGCAGAGCTACAGTAGACCCCCTCCTCCTTCTCTTCAGACCATGTGGTTTAATATCTCACACAGAGAGATCAGGATACGAAGCATGCTAAATGCAAGAAGTAGAGGTAATGAAAATCATATTAAGGAGAGGAAAATGTATGCCCCTAGATATATCACTGTGAAAGGCATGATGGTTCTGATGCTTTTTGTACACTTTTGCATAGCAACATCCGACAACATTGCATTTTATGAGTAACAAAACTGCAGAAGCAATTTTATTTAGTTACTTTATTGACACAATAGTAAAGGTAAAGGTTTTCCCCCGCACATGTGTGTTAGTCGTGTCCAAATCTAGGGGCAGTGCTCATCTCCATATTCAAGCCAAAGAGCCAGTGTTGTGCAAGTCCATGGCCACATGGCCGGCATGCCAGTAAGGAAACACTCTTTTACCTTCCCACTTTTTTACGGCAGTACCTATTATCTGCTTGCATTGACATGCTTTTGAACTGCTAGGTTGGCAGGAGCTGGGGTGAACAGCGGGAGCTCGCTCCACTGTGTGGCACCCGGGATTCGAACCGCCGAGCTGCCGACTTTGCAGCCGACAGTTTTTGGAAGCCTTAGTCCACTGAGGCACCATGCCCCATCTTATTGGCACAATATGTACTGTTTTATTGTTTTCAACAGTTTCTTGCTAAGGGGATTTTAAGGCTACTGTAGTGGCATTTTGTTAGGCACTCTTTGATTGTTATGCTTTTTTATCATCAATCCAAAGCCTCTTACAGAAAAGCAGCAAGCAACTCAGAAAGTAACACAACAAGTTCCTTTTTTTAAACAATACAACAAGGAAGAACAGTAGCTCACTTATCACTGTAAAGGGGAACAATTTTTGTTTTAAAAAAAGTAACTTTCAAATTTTGGAATGCTGTGTATATGCTTTCCTTTAGGTTGTACCATTAATACTAACTCGGGGGAGGTAGATGGGGTGGAATTTCACCCCAGAGAAAAGCAACAATCCACACTGAAATGAGTGGAAGAATAGCAGATGCAAAGGTAATTTCAAATGATGATTTTCATAATGGATGCTTCCTCTTTTGCTTTTCTTTTCAATCAAAGTGTCTTCTTCAAAAGACATTGGCTGTGCACCAAGAAACAATGAGGTTCACATTTTAGAGCTCATTCACAAATCAGTTACTTTTTCTCTTAGTGCTACTTATTCCTGGACCTCCAGTGATGAAATTTAGCCCAATTTAGATACCTGCCAGGTAATTATTCTCTCACTGAGTGAGATAAATCACATTCACAAGATGCATCATCTGGCATACAAACAAGAATGTTAAAAGCTTTGGTATGTAAAAGAGTTCCATTCTACATATTGTCAAGATGATTTAATCTAAGGAAGGGGAAAAAACTGATGGAAACCCTTAAACCTTGAATGAAGGCCAGTGAAATGTCAATATTTTTCCCCTGACAGAAATAAGGGCCCACATACCATTTCCAGATATAGGGAAGTATATATTTGACCATAGGTTTCAACATGGCAAGTGCATTCAAGGGTCATACCCTAAGGAGACACTGATTAGATTTTGCATCTTTTAAGGGCCATCTCTTGTACTGTGCCAAGTGTCAGTGCAAGGCCAATGAATGCAATTCCTAAAGGCACTACTAATAAACATAAATGTACAATTCTCACCATGCATGTGGTACATGCTGTGAAAATAGAGCCACAGCAATGTAAGAAATGCTCTTTAAGAGCATAGGATATATTACAAAAGCAAATCTTGAATCCACATGAGATTATTTTTTGCTGAGAGCATCTAATTTGGTGGAGATTGCCTGCCATAAATTCAGGATGCTTAAAATATTTCACATTTAGTTAAGCATGTTCAGTTTTAACAAACTTGAATGGTTTATAAACAGACCATGACATATGGAGTAATATTATGAAATAGAAAGGGGAGAGGTAGAAATCAAGACATAGATAAAATCCAGCATCTAGTCCCAGCTAGAGCAGACCTATTGATTTCACTGCTGAAAGGTGAGTTGACACTTCCATAAATCCTGTTAATTCAATGCATTTATGCTAAGTGGGTCTGACCAACGGATTTAGGCTGCAAGCTTTAATGCCTCTTTTATTTATTTATTTATTTATTTATTTATTTATTTATTTATTTATTTATTTATTTATTGGATGGCATAACAGACTGCAGCATTGTTTTGCAAGACTTCATAAAGACAATATAAAATATGTATAAATGTAAAACATTAAAAAATACGTTCAATGAGATTTTTTTTAAAAAACCATGCAATACAAATAATGAATGATTAGTGAAATAAATTATTTATGAGCAGTAACTGGAGAGACTCAGCCTAAGGCTGGATATCTAAATCATTTAACCTTTAAGCGGCACTGCCCTCAAAGATATCGGTATCATTTAACCTTTGAGCAGCAGTGGAGTTCTTGGAGGGAGCCAGGGAACTTTCAAAATGGGGATTCCCTCTCAATATGATATAATGTTTGTGGGGAATTACCTACAGTCACAGTTAGAATTATTGCCTTCCCATTCCCCAATTATGTTTCCAATATTGGCACCTGACATGGTTAGTGATAATCGAGTTTAGCACTGTTCACTTCTTCCTGGGGAGATCAAAGCCATAGAGGTGTTGTACTGGATCAGACTCTGAATTAAAAATATGTGGATTAGAGTCTGTCAACTCCTGACCAAGGATGGGCACAAAATGGAAAAATAGAGTTTCATTTTGTTTCTACTTGGGGTTCAGTTTGTTTCATTTTAAAACTAGTTTTCCCACTACTCTGTAATATTTATGCTGTGTTTTTTATCTCATTGTGTATTTGTGTATGTTTTTGTAATATAAGCTTTTATGCTAAAATTTACTTCTCTCTCCCAGCTTCAAATCTGTGCTTAGCAATTATCTTTCCATGCCATTGTATAACTCTGCTAATCTTTGAAACATTTAAAACCCAAAGCACTTTTTCACAAACATAAATCATCATCATGATTGAAGCAGGTTTGTATTCCTGCACCGCGCAGGGGGTTGGACTTGATGGCCTTCAAGGCCCCTTCCATCTTCGTTATTCTGATCATCATCTTGGATCTAGATATCTGGAATGGACCATATGGATCATCCAGTCCGGCACTTGTCAGGGATGCACAGTGGAGAACCAAACTCCCAAACTCCGGCGCGGCAGCCAGAGACCTACTGTATATACTCAAATATAAGTGTAGTTTTTCAGCCCTAATTTTGGGCTGAAAAAAAGGGGCCTTCAACTTATATTTGGGTCAATACTTTTAGCTACTGAGGCAAGTGCTTAGGTTGGTGGCTAAAAGTCATCCTAAACATTGTGCGCCATTTCTCCTGACACCCCGCCCCGCCCCCCGCATCATGGGGGAGTGACACGCAGTGTTTAAAATGACTTTTAACTACCAAGGCAAGCGCTTTCCTTGGTGGCCAAAAGTCATTTTAAACATCACACACCACTCCCCCAGCTCACAAAGGAGGAGCTGCCAGGCCCTGCTGCATTTCCCACCCTAGACTTATACTCGAGTCAATAAATTTCCTCAGTTTTTGGGGCTTAAATTAGGGGCTTCAATTTATATTCCGGTCGCCTTATACTCGAGTATATATGGTAAATCACTGAGCTATCCAAGAGTGGGAGCATTGGTAAAACAAGAATAATAACTTTCCCAAGCTCTGTTAAATGTTATATCGGATACTACAGAAACATGCATTAAATGTTTACAGTATTCTATGACACTTATGTATTAGAAAAAGAAAAATTGTTCTCTAATGCCTCAGCGTTAAAACCCGGTTCATTTTTCCAGGAACCAGGAAGAACATGGGGTTGTAACAGGAATTGAGCAATGATCTACCAGTAATGCAATTATATTGCTGAACACTGGCATATATCAACAGAACTTCACTGAATCACCAGGAGAGAAAATGAAATCTCTACCCATAAATATCTTGGTTATATATCATACACAAATGATGAAATTGTGAGCCAGATATGCATATTTTAAGTTAGAATGCTGAAATAAGATAATTTAAGGTGCCCTCTGATTTCATGATGCAGGCAATTGCGTATTTGACTGCCTACAATGTAACAGTGTGCTGCCTCTGCTACAATATCCACCCTTAACATACACATCAAGCCTGCAGGCTGTAAGATTACACTACTATATCTGTCCTTGCAAATAATGCACACAAGGAGAAATGCTTGTAAATGTACTTGAAGACTTATTTAGCCGTAGAGTCATATACTGTGTTCAAACATTGCTGCAACACCTTCAGTGATTAATTTCTAAAATGACTGTTACAAAAGTTCTAGCCTGCCTATAAGCCGTGTCTTTCATTCTGAACAGGTAACTGGTGTACCAGGGATCCCAAATACCTATTTTCCACATGTGCCAAGATCTGGATGTGCTCAGTGGGATGGGGGATCTCACAACAAGAGCAGAATAAAATGATACACATTTGGGTTTTTTGCTTTTAATGAATAAAAGGCTAGAAATGTATCATTCACTTAAGGGATCTGAGAGACATACCGCAAATTAAATTTTTTTAGCAGGAAGCTCTTCGGAGTTAATTCATCAATTACTTGTAAAGTCCCCCTTCTTTCTTTCTTTCTTTCTTTCTTTCTTTCTTTCTTTCTTTCTTTCTTTCTTTCTTTCTTTCTTCCTTCCTTATTTCCTTCCTTCCTTCCTTCCTTTCAATATTTATGTCCTACCTTTCAAGAGGATCCAATATCAAAACAATGTCAAAATCATTTTTTTTCTAAATGAAAAAAAAAGCTGCCCTATTTTTAGGAACTCCTGCCTAGGCAGTCAGTTACTGAGAAAATGCCTTCTTGAAAAGAAAGGTCTTTGTCTATTTGCAGAAAAACAGCAAGAAAAGGGGCCAGCTTGAGCTCCCATGGGAAAGAGTTCCGCTTTCCACTAATATACATATTTATATATCTTATTTATTCAGACTTCCTTTTTGCCATCATGACAACAAAAAGGAGCCACAAAAAGGTTTCTGCTTCTTGCAATCTCCCCTTTTTTGAAGAGTTGCAGGTAACTTCCTGCAACTGTGTGTAAAGGGCAATAAAGTGATTAGTCCTTGATCCTCCTTCTGGTTAGAATAAGACTTCTGTATCTCACTCTTGATCTTTAATCTGTGCTTAATCTGTCTGTTTAAGTGACAAAGAAGGTGCTGTCGTTGTCCTTGTCGTTGTCGTCATCATCATCATCATCATCATCATCATCATCATCATCATCATCATCATCATCCTCAAGAACAACAACAATGACTACCACCACCACCACCACAACCACCACCACAACCACCACTACCACCACCACCACCTCTTTCTTAGGGATTAACTCAATTTCTTGAGATGCAAATATGCCTTGGTCCACAAAACAAACAAAGCATCAAAGCCACTTTTTAAAATGAATATGTCTCTCATTCTCCCTACTCTTCTTCAAAATAACCACATCTGTACCTGCGGTAGCCCAAGGAGTTTTTGGAATGAAATTTTGACCGTTAAGGCCTCCAAGGCTACACACTTCTGACTAAGGGCCTTTTCACACGACCCCTAAGGTCCGCCGCAAATGACTGCAAGGTCCGGACCTTAAAAATGTTTTCCCACCAGCTCCGGACTTTGCAGACATTTAAGTGCGACCCCGCCCACAAAGCGCGACCAAACAGCAGTTTTCTTGTACCTGCTGGTGGAGGGTGAATTTCAACCTGGTCCGGATTTAATCCGGCAGGTCACCCTCCACCGGGATCCCCGGTCCTGCTGCTGCTGCTGCTGCTGCTGCTGCGGCTGGGGCTGGGGCGTGCGCCTCTTCTTCTTCTTCCTCCTCCTCCTCCCCGCCAGGCCTGGTGTTTCTCTTCAGCTGCGGCCTTCAGCCCAGCAGAGCCTCGGCTGCCACCGCCCTGTTGTAGCCGGGGTCGCCCCGGCCGCCGCCGCTGCTGCTCCTCCGCCTGCCGGCGCGGGGAGGACGACGACGCGTCTCCTCCTCCTTTCCCGGGACATCAAAGGAACGCGGCTTTCCATCTGCTCCCTCCGCATTCAAAGGAACGCCGCGTTCCTTTGATGTCCCGGGAAAGGAGGAGGAGCCGCGTCGTCGTCCGGCGGGCGGAGGAGCAGCAGCGGCGGCGGCTGGGGCGACCCCGGCTACAACAAGGGGGCCGGCAGCCGAGGCTCTGCTGGGCTGGAGGCCGCAGCTGAAGAGAAACACCAGGCCCGGCGGGGAGGAGGAGGAGGAAGAAGAAGAAGAGGCGGCAGGGCGCGACCCGGCGCGCGCCCCAGCCCCAGCCGCAGCAGCAGCAGCAGCAGCAGGAGGTGGGAACATAGAAAGAGCGACAAGCCCCTAAGATTGCTGGTCCGAACTTAAATGGCCAGCGGATCTTAGGGGTCGTGTAAAAGCAGCCTAAGGGCACTTTTACACGATCCCTAAGATCTGCACGAATTTAAGTTGCACTTAAATTCAGACCAGATGTCTTGGGGGTTTGCTCATTTTGCACTCCCTTGCTCCTGTCTGCATGAGGGGAGGGAGAAAAGAATGCAGGCTCACCTCCGCTCTGCCGTCGGGAGCTGCTCCGGGAAGCATTTCAGTCTCTTAAGGGGCAGGGGAGGTAAAAACAAACAAACAAACAAGGCGAGGAGAGCCCGGCACTCACTGCTTTGCAATCTGCATCAGAAATTTGTCACCTTCGGAGGCCAGGTACTTGGAAAATATGCTGGGACACGCTTAGGTGGGTGTGGTCGTACTTAATTTTTTTTTTTAGTCCAGAGCTGGTAGTCGGATTTTAGGGGTCGTGTAAAAGCACCCTAAAAGGAAAAAAAAAAAACTAAAAAGAAGTAGTTCTATTACATTCAGAGAAAACAGATCCACTGCAGCTATCTATACCAGGTAACAGGGACTTCCAATATGGTGGACGTGGCCAAGGAGCATTTGCCTGCTTGCTTGGGTGGGGCAAGTACAGGAGGGGCTGGGACAGAGGCCTGCAAAGGCAAGGCAAGGTGAGTCCTTACAAGGCACCTTGCACAGAGCTCCCAGGTTCTCTTGTTTCCAATTGCCCCACCAGCCCTCCTTGTGTTAAGAGCAGGATTATTTGGTTGCTTCGGGGGCAGGGTGGGAATTTGTGCTTGCTTCTTCAATTGGCTTTATAGGAACAGGGGCGCTTTCGCCCATCCTGTTCTTAATTGACAAGATTTTGTCTGAAAATTGGGTGATATTGAGTTGGTGAGGACTGCTGTCCTTCCCATTATCAGGTTCTGACACCTCCTCTGCAGGACTTGCTTCTTTGGTGGGTGACTGGATGGCAATGGCAGAGGCCAAGAAGTGCACTGATTGTGACATTGGTGGTGGGGGCCTCCCCAGCTTCTGGACATGCCACCAGTGCCTATGTTACTACTTCTGGTGCTTCCATGGAGACAGAGGCACAGGTCTTCCACCACCATTGTCTAGATACCCAGTGGACGATTGGACAAGCAAGCTCATTGGAGGATGAAGGGTTATCTTCTCCCTGCTGGTAGCAAAAAGAAGCTCTATTCTGGTTTAAAATATCATACTCTGGGTTGTGTCATGTGAAACCAACATAGGCAGTTACTTCATGTGCCTCTTGGGACCGGTACAAAAAAAGGTTACTTAGCGTGACAACAAAAAGTTGTCTCAACCATGCCCCTGGAACCGAGAACAATGTGTGATGAGCTGTACCTGCCCCTGGGCTGGGGGATTCTCTTGTCATGGTTGGTTCCCAGTTCCTGTTCCGAGACAAGGGACTGTGTGGTAACAACTGTCACACAACAACCAGTGTCCACCTAGTGGTCAGCATCTGAAGTGACATTTGACATTAGTTTCCCTATGGGAAACACCATGCAGTGCAAATGTTTATTAAAGAAAGTACTGAACATTCTGTAGCACTGATGTGTAAATCCCGGAAGACCAGAAAATCGAAATATCGAAAAAGTTTTATTTACAATATTTTAAAAAAGGGTTAAGAAAGCAAGACAAATTCAGAATTTGTCATGGAACAAGACCGTAAAGTAACAGTTGTCATGAGACAAGTTATCATACCCGTGAGTAAACGGAAACAGGGAATGAACAGGGACAAAACCACGTGACTGCAAACAACGCTGTCACGGTACAAAACTAATCACAGAACAAGGTAGGATATGAAGTAACCACCATAGATGTTTCACATTTTGCTTCTTTTGGCTTGTTTGTTTTCTCAGGTGTGTAGATTCAGCTCTAGTTCAGCTCTAGTTTCTCTGCTTCTCCAACTTCTCTGTATTCTTCTCTGGAGTCGTTGTTATAAAAATAACATCAAAAGTCTGCAACATTTGAAAGAACTCACTTCCATAATAAGCTTTCCAACTGCCAGAAAGATTACAAGAACCAGCCTTGTTTGAGAAAGCGGTAAAGGACCCATTTGGCCACCCTTTGTTGGAATTCAAACATAATATTTCTCCCAGAAGTCTTCAGAATAATATATTTGGCTGCATTGTTTCCTTTCACATGTACATAACTCTTTTCAGAAAGATTGCATTCTCTCCGCCATTTAAAAATGTCAACAACTTTGCATTAAAAAGTGGCACATGCTGTTCTTTTTAGGCATTTGTCACTTCCTAAGCCCTATGTTCTGGAGGACAAGAATATCAGCTGTTACTATATTTTGCTCTGGACTGAGATGGATAAATCTGTTTCATTTCTTCTTGGATTTTAAAATAAAGGGGAATAAAATGAAACAACATTATTTTCTCCACATCAGATATAAAGAAATGATATAGAATATAAAGAAATACCAGGCACAGTCAATTATAAATTATAAAGAAAAACAAGGCACAGTCAATCAAAATTATAAAAGTATTGCCTGGTATTATGTAACAGATGCAAGTTTTAACCAAAGACCTAAGTATCCATTAATTACAGATGTATCATAGAATCATGAAATTGGAACAAACCTATAAAGCCATCAGGTCAAATTCCCCTTTCAATGCAGGAATGCAAATCAGAGGATATCTGCCAGGTGTAGAATATATTCTGTTACTGATATTATTGGGGGTTTTGTTTGTTTTTGAAGCTCTGGTAGTGTTATTTATTTATTTATTTATTTATTTATTTATTTATTTATTTATTTATTGGTCTTATATCCCGCCCATCTTCCCCAAAGGGAACTCTGGGCGGCTTACAGCAATAAAAGCAAATAATAAAACAACAAAACAATGAAGGAGGAGGCGATAAGGCAAGATGGCGGCAGAACCCAGGCCAAAAAAAAAAATGAGATCTGCAGCTGATTAAAATACTAAGTGATGTTTCATAGTATTATTCTCCAAAACCAGATAACTAAGGGGATAACTGAAGTCTGTTTCATCCACAAATGAAATATTTAAATTGCCAGAATTCTATTTTTGTTAGTTTTTCTAACTCTTCATCTTCAACCCTGGCACCCCCTTAAACTGCTCCACAAATGATCCCATAGTTCTGCAGTCTATTTCTAATTGTCTGGTTTGTTCTGTTCAAGGTGTTTATCAGTTTGGGTCTGGAAATTCCACAAGATCTTTCTTGACTTTTTTATTTTCTGACCTTTCTTCTTCTCTACCTGATGTTCCCATGGGCTTTTGGAGGCTGGCTAGTTGTATTTTTTTTTTTGCATAATGACCAGTGCACTTATTTTGCCAATCTACGTCTAATTTAAAATCACACCGTGCAATCTTTGGACATTCACAATGAGGTGTGACAAAATTTCATCTTTTTTATGGCAAAGTCAACATTTTCTCTTAGCACCAGTTTCTTGAATCTTAGCTTTCCTCACATTGGTTTGGTGTGGTTGATCTTGTGCAGCAAAAAATCAGTCTCACAGTTTCTTTATTAATGGTGCCCTGTAGAGATGGGCATTAATTTAGAAACAAATTACAAAATTTGTTCAAAATCTGCTAATTTATATTCTTACAAATTGATAACCCCAACAAATATTAATTGATGAATTTTAGTGATTTTTGCTCCATTGACTCATTGGGTTACAAAATGTCCACCAGGAAGCACAGAGACACCAAATCTGCAGGACAATGATTTGGGAAAGATTGAATGTATTTGTTTATAAGTTATGCAGCTACAAATAGGCCACCCCAAAAATGTTTTCTTCCAGGGAGGTGATAGTTCTACTATTTTCCTCTGGTCAGACCCCACCTATAGTACTTTGTCCAGTTCTGTGCACCTCAATTTAAAAAGGATGTTGACGACCTCAAGCGGGTACAGAGGAGGGCAAGCAGGATGGCTGAAGGCCTGGAAGAAATGTCTTATGAGGAACAGCTTAAGGAGCTAGGAATGTTTAGCCTTTCGAAAAGAAGGCTGAGGGGGGGTATGATAGCTATGTTTAAATATTTGAAAGGATGTAATACTGAAGAGAGAACAGGTTTTTTTCAGGGCTTCAGAGACTAGGACTCGGGGCAATGGTTTCAAACTACAGGAACAGAGATTCCATTTGAACATTAGGAAGAACTTCATGATGGTTAGATCTGTTCAGCAGTGGAATATGCTGCCACAAAAGGTGGTGGAGTCTCCTTCTTTGGAGGTTTGTAAGCAGAGGCTGGATGGCCATCTGTCAGAAATACTGTGATGGGGGTTCCTGCATGGCTTGGGGTTGGACTGGATGGCCCTTGAGGTCACTTCCAACTCTTTGATTCTATGATTCTAAGTACCTAGAGACACCAAACTTTCAGGGAAGCTTCCTCTGACTCTCTTCTACAATCCCTTCAAGTTTGCTAAAAATTGGTTTTCCTCAAGCCAATTGCCAATGGTCTATTTCCTAGGGGGTCTACTTTGTGTATATCTCAAATGTCTGAAACTTAATAATTACCAATATTTCAGAGCTTGTAGAGGAAGCTTCCCTTTTCTGTCTCTAGATTCCTTGAAACCGTTTTATGTTTTAATTTTTAAAAATGAATTGATGAATCAATTCATCAATTCATTTTTTAAAAAAAATCATAAATTCGTTGTTTTGTGATTTGATGATATCAACAAACTACAAATAAATAACCCGCCATTTTAATGATTCATCCCCATCTCTAATCCCCAGTTTTTGACGTACCTATGTTAAATTATTATCATTCCACCCATCAATATTTCTCAGATATAGTTCACTTAGTGGGTTTTTTTCCTAATGGTTAAATTTATTTTCAAATTATTGTTTTTTATATTGAGCCTTTGCTTCTGCTGATTTCAAGCCATTCTTGATTTACACCCCTTTCCCTATTTTCTACATGTACTAGTGTAATATTTTAGACTTCTTTTTTCCTCCTCTGCGACCTGCTCTATTTTCAGTAATCCACCGTCTCCATTTTTTAATGGGAAATATAATCTGTCCACATAACTTTGTTGTTGTTGTGTGATCATTTTTTGTGCCTGCTCATGCATTAGGACTACGACAATGATGATAGTGATGGAATGTATAAGGGTTTATTTCTTTGTTACTTTGTGTTGCAGAACCCACAGGCTTCAATGCCACCCATCCCTGAAGCTTCTTTTCAATTTACCACTTGGTGACTATTACTTATCTATAAAACACTGAATGAACTGAAGGCAAAGTGTCACCCTTTGCCTACTCATTGGATACTTTGTAAGTGTCATGGCTTGCCATAGATTTGTAATTGATTCCAAAACAGTATCCCAGTAGTCTCCAACCTTGTTTGAACCACAACCCCCTTTTATAATAAACAACTAACTCCTGCCCTCTTCCATGTTTGCATTAAAAAGCAATAAAACTTTTATAAAGTCATCCCCTCTCAGAAAGCAGAGGCATATTTCACCTGGTTTCTCATACAGGTGCATACAAGCAAACTTTAAAATCCCACTCTGAAAGTTCTAGGGAGAAATCACTGAAAAAGTTCTACAATACATAAAAGGTGACCTGTGACACTCCCTCCCCAAAAAACACTTGGCAATCCCAAGGGAGGGTGGTGGTTTCACAACTTTCCCTTGGGAATCACTATGGTATCCATCACTCTGTTAATGAACATTAAACATTTTTAACCACTTTTGTCTCTTCTCGCCCCACCATTTTATCAATCTTTTGCTATTTTTATCTTCATTTTATCTTCATTTTAGTTTTTGTTGTTGATTTAGGTATACTTTATTTTATTATGTACCTTGTATATTGGTTTTTAAAATGTATTCCTTTGTTTAATTGCTATGTTATCATATGTTGTAAACTGCCCAGAGTAGCCCTAGGTCTAGATGGGTGGTATAAAGGTTAAATACATACATAAATAAATAAATAAATAAATAAATAAATAAATAAATAAATAAATGAAACAAAATGCCCACTTTATCCAATAAATAAATGTACCTGTTAAAAGAATTCCCTGGTGCATTTGATATCATTTCTTTCTAATATGATGGACAGGAAGAATATAGGAGATATGAATAAAAATTAGCATCCCAAAAAGTCATGGAACCTGTTGATAGTTGACATACCAGTAACCAGACTTGTGGAAACACACAGAGAGAGAGAGAGAGAGAGAGAGAGAGAGAGAGAGAGAGAGAGAGAGAGAGAGAGAGAGAGAGAGAGAGAGTAGAATTGCATAGAATTCCTGTGCCTCACCTAATGTATTTGTCTATCCCATTTATGGTCCACACAGCACTGATTAAGCAACAGAGCATTACACCATGGCGAATTTTATACCCAAGGACTGTGATTAGATGCAAGCAGTAGAAGCGGTAGAAGCCCTGCTCCTACCTGTGAAATTATCTCACACTAGCCATTTCTCACAATGTAGGTGTAGGTTGATCGGCCTTCTGATTGTTTCAAATAGGCAAGGCTTATCTTCTTGCCAACATCAGCCCTTCATCTCAGTACCGAGGGAGATAAGATTAGAGTCCTTGATCCTCCCCCTCCCCCTTAGAAGAAGACCTCAATCTCTCACTGTCTATTTCTTTAATCAGGTTCCTATTTTAGCTGCCACAAAGCTGTCAACAAAAGAAAATAAGCTATTCCCCCCTCAGTGTGCAAATGTGCTTTGGTGCACACGCTTATATATATATATATACCACCTGCACCCTCCATCAGGCAAATTACTTCTGACTTTTAATTTATTTTTCCAGGAAATGGAAAGGTATGGCATATCCAAAGTCAATAGGGAATAAAGAACAAGATGTAATCAGACTCTTCACCACTTCAGACCCCCCTCCTTTCCTGTCAGCTTTAATAGGTTCCTCAGCCATACAATTTATAGAATGCATGGCATGTCCTTTCTGCTCAGTGTTTCATTTTGGACTTGGCTAGTTAATGATCCCAACAAGTGACAATTGATGAGTGCTTCATGTTGGCTTCTCCTTTCCCCTCCCTCTCCCTCCCCCATTTCTCTCTCAATCTCCATAATCTCTCTTTGTTTGGACATGATGAGGCTAGGTAGGTATGTGCAACCACATATCGAGCCTTTGGGGTCCCAAGAGATAGCAACAGTATAGAATGTCCATGTTCTTTCTTCATAATGTACACGTATCTTCTTTAACATAACTAATCCTTAACAAGCTCCTTAACAGATTGAAATATCGGCTCACATTAAACTGAAGAGCCGTCCTGGCACCGGCTTGTCCAACCTGGGGCTGCATTGCCCACCCTGGGAGGATAGACGATATCAGGCTGGGGGCCTCGTGAGACCTGGGAGGGGTGGGACTCGGCTCCCCCCTTCTTATACCCAGTCTCCACCCCCGTGCTTCCTCTTTCACCTGGACGACTGTGCCTTGTGCGTTGCTGTCAGAGGCCACCACATGCGCAACTAGGCACACCAAGCAGGGGCCAAGAGGAGCGGGATGCATCGGCGCCCCACTGGGTCTGGACTGAAGGGTCCAGGGGGTGGGGAGGACACCGGTGAGCCCCAGCCACCCCCTTTATCACCCCTTTGTGAAGTGGCCCCACATGTTCATTCTTCATAATGTACACATATCTTCTTTAACAAAATTCAATTCCTTAACAAGCTCCTTAACAGCTTGAAATATTCCCTCGCATTAAACCGAAAGCTCTTTTTGGAATTCTGATTCATTATAGGCCATTTCTTAAAAGAATGGTGGCACATCCTGTATAATAATCATTAGAAATCATGCAGGGTAATAGCAAACATGAATCAGATGCATGATTAATTGAATTCGGTGTCATCTCACATTCGTTCTCTGATTCTGGAAGTGCAATCCAGGCTTCAGTGTCAGCTGTTCCTCTCCAACTTTTCAGTTTTTTTATCCTTGCCTAGTTTTTTTATCCTTGCCTCATGCCAAGCTATGGGACACTGAATAGCTTACATGGCATTTTGTAACCACTGAATGAATTCCAAACCCACTTCACTAAGAAGTCTGATCTCAAAAGTGCCATTTGGAGAAGAACTCAAAGACACCAAAATACTTTAATTAGCATTAGCTATATCTCTGTGAACAGGTATAGTTTAGTGGGTTGGTGCAACTGGCTGTGTAGCCAGTTGATAGGACTTCAAAGCTCTGCTGTATCTCCAGGAAGAGGGACCAGTTCAGATCAGCTGGAGAACATGTGGGTTACTTATTCACAGAAAGAAGGGCTCCTTCTGACTACTCTTTACTAGAAAACCCTGGAAAGGATGTCAAATTTGACTTGATGGTGTGAAATTGTTATTTTGATTATGTTTAGAAAGTGCAAAACACATCCACTGTCATTTCATATATATGGGGTGGTGTTTGGGGATGGGCACAAAACAGAAAAATAGAGTGGTGCTTTGTTTTGTTCCTACTAGTGGTTCATTTTGTTTCATTTTTAAATGAATCCTCACAAAAATTGTAACAAAATGAAACAACAATGAAATGATTAGTTACTCTATAAAATCGCTCCCCTGCCCCGGGTCCTAGAGGCACCAAATTTGGTGGGTAGCTTTTTACAAGGGAGCCATTTTACAGAGTAACAAAATGTTTCATTTTCAAAGGGGAAAAGAAGGGTTTCGTTTCATTTCAGAACAAAACACTGTTTCCCATCATCTTTTGCACATCATCTTTTGTTAAGGTGCCCATCTCTAATGGTCTTCTCTCTATAAAGAACCTTTCTCTTGGCCTTTCCTTTCACCAGCTCTGATTCAGAACCAATCCGATGCACTCCATTAGTCTTTTTCGGTCCAGTAGGTGGCCCCTGTTTGCATGTCAGAGAGCCCAAATGGCTTTCCATTCCTGTTGTCACAATGTGCATCTCCCTCTGGAATGGTAAGCTCCTGAAGGAACACATCTGATTAATTCACTTTGCTTCTTCTTTTCCGCTCACCCTCCCTCCCTGCCTCCCCCACCCCCACCTAAGTGCTTTTCTTGTGGTTGTTTAGAGCACTGAGTGCGATGAGCTTGACAACTTTCAAGTTTAATCCCAGCACTACTAGGAAGGTTAACATTTCAATTACATGTGATCGTAATTTGTTTGAAATTCCAAAAGGGCAGAGGAAAAGGAAGCAATTTTCACTGGTAATAACATAAGCATAACAAAGGAAGATGCCATGAAGAAGAAAAAATGCAGGTGGGTCAGGAGAAAGGAAAAGAGAGGATGAATTAACTCGCACCTTCTGCAACTCTTCTTCCAAACTAATTCCACTCCTAATTTATTTATTGTCAAATATGACACCATTGTATTGGTTTCCAAAGAGTGTAGCAGGTGATATGACAGCATGTCTGGGAGAATATTCACGGAAATGGACAGGGGAATGATAATTGCCTATTTTTTGAAGCACATCTTGGGGGGGGGGGACACTGCTGTGTTCTCTGATCCTTTCAAGGAAAACATAAGCAGAAGCTGGCACGTTGCCAGCAAAGTCCATGTTAGAGGTAGGATGCAACCGCAAGGCTAGGGAAAATGTGACCACTCAGATGTTGTTGAATAAGCATTCTGGTTACACTTCAGCGCTGGCCTTGACCTATGTATGTCATTTGATGCATTTGAAATGAGATGCTGGAGGAGAGCTTTGAGGATACCCTGGACTGCCAGAAAGACAAACAATGGAGTCCTAGATCAAATCAAATCCGGAGGCAAAAATGATGAAACTGAGGTTGTCCGACTTTGAGTACATCATGAGAAGGCAGGGCAATGTTCTCTAGAAAAGTCAATAATGCTGGGAAAGGCAGAAGATCAAATGAAAGATAGTCTGACCCTCTAAAGGAAGCCACAGGGTTGAGTGTGTAAGAGGTGAGCATCTCAGCAGAGGACAGGGCATTTTGGAGATTGCTCATTCATATTTCTCTCATCCATGGGGTTGCCATAATCTGGGAGTCACTTGACAGCACAGAACAACAACCACATTTTTGTCATAGGTGAGTCCCAGTAGGAGTGGGGGAGTAACAATGGGAATGCCAAAGAAGGATGGGGGGGATAAAGATAGTAATACATGTGGTTGGATATCCTCAGCAACAGTTGTCCTTAGCAGCATTTTAATTTCTGTGTTAGGAAGGGCAGGAGCTTTAACTTAGAAAGACTGACAGATGGATGGATGGACAGACAGACAGACAGACAGGCAATCCTCATCTTGCTAGAATGGCGGTGCCTGGAGCAATTCCCTTCACTAAGTTTTTCTCTCTCTCTCATGTTGCAAAATCAGCTTCAACCTCTTCAACTCTCATATAGTTTTCTTTGCAGTAGTAGTACTTAGAAATGGTTTACCAGTAATACCTTTTGAGCAGCACCCTGGCAAGTGTCCAAGACTACACATGTGGCTGGGCAGAAGGTGTCCTCAGTCACATACATTTGGGGGAATCTCATATGAACCTCCATATCTTCATTTGACAATCATCAGGGACAAAGGAATCTAGGAACTTTGACCGACCTAATTAGGAGTTGGTTAGCATTTGTTCAGAAGACATATGTTCATCCTAGGAACCTTGACGAGGTGTGTGTGTTTCCCCCCCTTCTTTACCCACTACATCTTGAAAAAGAAAAGAAACCCCACCTACATTTGATTCCCTTGTTCTGCTTCAACATAGTAAGAGAGAAAGAATTTGGGCAAAATGAAGGAAGTGTTACTGACTCCACCACTGAGGTTCTAATCATGCTCTGGCCATGAGCTTTCATAAAAGCACCGTAGTGCTACTAGTGTCAGACTACAGCAGTAGTGGCAAACCTTAGGCACTCCAGATGTTCTGGACCACAACTCCCACAGTCCTTTGTCATTGGCAATCTAGGCTTGGAATTCTGGGAGTTGTGGTCCAAAACATCTGGAGTGCCAAAGGTTTTCCACCACTGGACTACAGGATCATTTAATCCATCATCTGACTGGGAGTTGAGTCATGGCTACTGGACTTCTTTTTTGAGAGATAGAAACGTTTCGCTGTTCATCCAAACAGCTTCATCGGTCTGAAGCTGTTTGGATGAACAGCGAAACGTTTCTATCTCTCAAAAAAGTCCAGTAGCCATGACTCAACTCCCAGTTAAACGCACCTGGATGACTGAGAATCTTCACAGACGAAATCCATCATCTGCTTTCATGTTTGCCCATCAAATGCCTGTTTGGATCACAGCTTGAACACACTTGCTCTCTTTGATTACCGGCATGCTGGGTTTCTAGTTTTACTGCTGGAGGACATGACCAACGTTCCCCCCCTCCCCCGGTACCAGTAATCCACTTTTTATTTTAAAGAGCAAATAAATGTAAGAAAATATCAATAAATTGAGCAGAATAAGAGAAGAAATGTGCACAAACACAAAATGTGCGCTAACACTAACACTGGTCACTTACTTTTGATGTGCACGTCAATTCTCCAAAAATGTGGATCAAAAATTATTACCGGAGGGGCAAGGATCAGTTAAATGTGGTGGGTCGTGCCTCAGGAGGTGTGGCAGAGGCATGCATTGTTTGAAGCACATCACGATTGGGACCAGTACTCCAGATGCAAATTTAAAAAATAAAAAATGTGCTTTTTACATGCAGTGTGATAGAGGCCAAGGTTGGAAATGTGAACTGCAGTTGCACTGAGATGGGGATACAGCCTCCTGCATATCAGAATAGTTACTGGAAATCTGACACTTTATTTAAGAAAATAGGAAACCCATTATTTATTGTAGGAATGCACTTGAATAAAAAATATATCATCGTTGTTCAGATCCAGGCTTCAGCAACAGATGTTGAAGAAGGAAAACTCAAAAGCCATTAAACAAGCCTCTAGAAGGAAATAGATTGCATGCCAAAACAGGACGTACTCATAATCATGGCTGAGTGGAACACAAGAGAAGGAAAGAAAAGAGAAGCAAACATTGTTGTAGGATCTGTCATAGGAGCCAGAAATGAAACACTAGAGTAATCCTTTATATTCTGTATTTACTGCAAAAATATGTTTCAGAGAAATGCATTTACTGAAAATGCATGCATCACGCAAACAAATACATGATGCACAGCTGGACATTACCAGTTGGCCAATATAGAAATCAAACATCAAAATAAGTTTTAGATGGAAAAGCTGTATTCTCCCTGTCAAATCAAGACCAAGAGCAAGTTTACATCAGAATAAAACCAAAGAGGAAAGCTGAAAGAACCATGTTGCCATTCACATTGTCAATATGGCATGAACTACAGCAATGATTCCCCAGGGTATAATGGCTGCCTGGAGTTGCAGCAGAGTGGCCCAAATGTCTTCAGGGTAGGTGGAGCCCCTATAGCTGTCTGCACATATTGCTGATAATGGTTACAGATACAGGCATGAAATGAAAAAAAAAACATTGTTTCATTTTTCATTTTTCATTTAGTTACAGAATGAAATGAAAAATGAAGTACCATTTTTTAAAAAAACGAAATGAAATGGAAATTTTAATTTTGTTCCATTTCATTTATTATTTATTTTGACAAGTGTTGATCTCAGCACTTGACAAAATAAATAATAAAAATAAGCACCAAACAGCTGGCCCTGCAGGCCAGCTGGTTGGTGCTAGACTAAAAAGAAAAGTGCTGACTGGACTCTCCGTGGGCTAGCTGTCAGCACTAGGTTTTTAAAAAATGCCAATAGGCCCATGGGCCACGTCATCAGAGATAGTTTAAAAAAAAAAGTGCTGGCTGGCCTCCTTGCGGGCCAGCTGGTTGGTGCTAGGTAAAAGAAAAAAGTGCTGACCAGCCAACGGGCCAGCTGGTTGGTGCTTGGTAAAAGGGGGGAAATAATCACTGCCTGGCTTTCCCGCAGGCCAGCTGATCAGTGCTAGGTTAAAAAAGGTGCTGATGGGCCAATGGGCCAGCTGGTTGGTGCTAAATAAAAGGGGGAAAGCACCAACCAGCCTCCCCACAGGCCAACTGATCAGTGCTAGGTAAAATAAAAACAGTGCCAACCAGCTTGACTAGTCGGCTCCTAAAAAAAACATTAAAAACAAAACAAAAAGAATGAAACGTTTTTTAAAAAAACCCTCATTTTGTTCCAAATAAAACAAATTTAAAAAACCAAAACAAAATGAAACACCATTTTGGTGTTTTGTGTCCATCTCTAGTTACAGAACTTCTTTTACAGAGCAAACCAACCAACTTGGCATCCTCTCTCCACCAACAATTATCCTTCGTGGCCCCAGAAGGCCCTCAGATATGTCATTTTATGAGGAGGTGATCTTGCCACAGCCCTTCCAGTCCAGCATTCTGTCTCACACAGTGGTTCACCAATTGCTTCGGGGTATTCCCAAGCAGATGTCTTCACCTGCTTAAGATTCCCTGCAAATGGCATTGAGAGATACCCTGCCTATCTCTCCAACCCAGAGGTTGTCCTTAGGCATCCATAATGATAGCCATTGATACCCTTGTTCTCCATGAACTTGTCCAATCCTTTCTTAAAGCTGTCAAGGCTGACAGCTGTCACCACTTCTTCTGGCAGGGAGTTCCATAGACCAGAGATCCTCTGGGTGAATAAGTACTTTCTCTTCTTTGTTTGAGATCTAGCACCCAAAAGTTTCATGGAGTGCCCCCTAGTTCTAGTCTTGTGTGATAGGAAAAACAGCTTTTCTTTATTTAATTTGCCCATACTTTACATCATTTTACAAACTTCAGTCAGGTCACCTCTTAGGCACCGTCATGAGAGAGTGATGAAGCCAAGCTGTTGCAGCCTCAGATGGTAAGGAAGGTGTTCCAGTCCCCTAATCATTTGGGTTGCCCTCCTCTGCACTTCTTCTATTTCCATAATATCCTTCTGGAGGTATGGTAACCAAAAGTGTAAACAATACTTCAGATGGGGCCTCACCATACATTTATAAAGAGGCAAAATGACACTTGCTGACTTATTTTCTATACCCTTCCTAATGATTCCTAGCACTGAGTTTGCTTTTTTTACTGCTGCAGCACACTGGGTTGGCACCTTCATTGAGTTGTCTACCGGGACGCCAAGGTCCCTTTCCTGAGATTGCCTCTCAATTGCACTTTAGGGAGTCTTCCTGGTCTTCCTGTTCAAAACTTTCAGTCTCTGAATATCTGCATTCAGTCAGATTTTTTTTCTTTAGAAGAAATTTAGTGAAACATAGACATCATAGAACCATACAATCATGAAGCCTATAAGGACACTGACTCCAACCACCTGCTCCATGCAGGGATACAAATCAAAGGATATCTGCCTGGTAGTTATCTAATTATTTCTAGAATATCTCCAGAGCTGAAGCATTCACCACCTCTCAGCATAATTGGACTCCCTTTCGTACTACTCTGTCCAACTGAACTGCAGAGCCACCACTGGATCTTGCTTCAGGCAAGGGGCTACAGTGAGATCCTGAAGCTGTTTCCCTGCTCAGTCCTCACCTCTGCCACCCAGCTAGTTTTGACAGCAGCTCGAGCTGTCAAAACCAGCTGGGTGGTGGTGGGTAGAACTGGAGAGTGGAAGAGGGAGGCGTTTTAATTTCCCGCCCCAAAGTACAAGAAGTACAGAGATGTCTGAATATGCAGATTAATGGAATTCATTGGGTGATAGTTACAGAAGGATTGAGAAAGTAGAAAGAGGCTAGAGAGAGGGAAGAGTAATGCTTTTTGAGAGAGAGGAGATAGACATTCACCCAATGAATGTCCATTAATCTGCATATTCAGACATCTCTGTACTTCTTGACATGCCTTCCTTTCTCACAGAACTCTTTTGGCATTCAGCTTGTTGTGTCTTCCCAAAGTCTCTCTTGCAGACTCTTCTGATAAGTGATAAGTGAATACCAGCTGCAAGGTTCCTGAAAAACAAGTAAAGAGGTTTAAAATTGGACAATAATTCCCTACCAGTGAATGTGGGTCTAACTTCAGAGGCTTATCCCGGGGCAAAATATCTCCAGAAGTAAAAGAAAAAGAAAAACAGCATGGTTCACTACATTGATGTAGCTCAGTTCTGGAAGGAGCTGGGTATGTTTTAAGCTGTGGAGAAGACTGAGAGGTAATAGGCTGGTCTTTGGAGTCTCTCCCAATCCTGTAATTCTATGAGTCTGTGATTATGTACTGTCACTACAGCATAGCATTGTGGGAAGTTTAACTGAGCTTCAAGCTATCCAAGTCATTACAGTACACTGCTGCTTTGGGAGATACTACAGCTGCCTGAAAAATCATTTGGTTCCTGGTAAATCCACAGGTGCCTATTATGTTTGGACAAAAATGCCAGAGGGTACTTTTGAATTTTCCTTCCTTCCTTCCTTCCTTCCTTCCTTCCTTCCTTCCTTCCTTCCTTCCTTCCTTTTTGCAATTCTATACATTCTTCACCAATCAATCACCAACCAACTAACCAATTAGTATATAGTCCATATTAGCAGTTAGAGATGGGCACAAAACAGAAAAATGGTGTTTCAGTTTTTCGTTTGTCATTGAGAGGTCTGTTTCGGTTCGTTTCCGTTTCTCGGGAATTTTTTGAAAAATTTCGTTACCGTTTTTCATTTTTTCATTTGTCGTTTCTACCCGCTTTTTGCGCAATTTTTAAAGCATTTCCGTGTGCAGGCATCCCCCAGTGCCCCAGACCAGAGGGAAAACACTAAAAAAATGGATGCTGGCAGAGACACAGTATAGAGTAGGAATGCAGGGAGGCTGCAAAGGCAGCGGCGGGCGTTGCCCAGGGTGCAAGGCAGCCACAGAGTGACTGCACTGCGGGGCAGGGGAGGGTACTCACCGAGAGGTATGCAGCACGCACGCACACAGGGAGGCTGCAGGACTGAAGCTAGAGTCGCAGAGACAGCAATCCCACCCTAACTCCCACCAGAGACTGCAAGGAGGACAGGGGCTGCCAGAGCTTTTTATGCCCTCTGTGGCTGCCAGACCTGCCTGCCCAGTCTGCAACCTGGGCATGCTATTGGTTGAACATGATCCCACATCACATGGCTTGCCTCCATTTTGTGGCTGGTGGCGACATCCATTTTAAAGGGAAAAGAAAACTACATCGTGATGGGAGAAGACAAAAACAAATGTTTTAAGGACCCCAACCCCCTGGTAGGTATTATCAGACAATATAAATAATTATCGCTGCGTTTTTACGGATGTCCAGGGCGTTTTTTAACATTTAAAACAGCTCATTTCATTGCGCATCGCCATTAACGGAAACGAAACGTAACGACCACAGTTTTCGTGGTTCTGTTCGTTTCGTTTCATTTTCATCACAATTTTTGTTTGTCATTTCGTTACGTAACGGAAACGACAAACGGTAACGGAAATGAAAAAATGTTCGTTCCGTGCCCATCTCTATTAGCAGTTGTTGAGAAATGCAAGGGAAATTTCTAAGACAATGTTTTTTTACATAAGCCAAATTGTTACATAAAAGCTAAATAAATAAATAAATCTATTTACTGTACTTAATGATTGATTTGAAGCTGAAACTAAAGTAATGAAATGGCATAAACATGTTCAGTATATACATGTTTTGAATTAGATGCAGAATCAACAATTCCTATATTGAATAGCCACTTTAACTTCCTGGCAGAGGCTTTGTATTTGCTTCAGGGAAGTAAATTCAATGAAGATTTTATTCATTTTCTAATCTTCGTTACCAGAAAATAATGAAGATTTTATTCATTTTCTAATCTTCATGATTAGAAAATAATGTGTTCTACTATGAAATGTGGTGGCTTGATTAATGCAATGAATTAATACCTTGATCATGGAATGTTTAAAGCAAAGACATAAAAATATTACAGTTATGAAGAAATGAACTCTTGTTGCACGTTTTCAAGTGCACAGCATGATGTCATCAGCAGTGGCAAATTGTCTTGATTAAAGGTTTCCTTTGGCATTTTGGGGGCATAAAGAACTCCGTTGCACTGTGGATCTGTTTTTACAGACAAATCTTCAGATAGCTTAAAATTAGCAAAGCCAAACCAAGCAAAACAAAATAAAAAAAGACTCAGAAGTTGTGCCAGATGTGCACATTTGGTGGGGAGGGAAAGGCACAATATGCCACACCAAAGGAAAACAAAATAATATTTCATGGCATAAAAGGATAACTACATCTGGTCTAAGATGTGCTTCCACAATAGAAAGTTGATAACACTGTAGTATGGTGCGTCTATGCTGAAAGGAAGAAGCTAGGGGATTTTTCTCTCTTGATGTAAGATAATGTTTCTTCCACTTCACTTCCCTTCTCAGTGAATGAATGAATACTTTATTGCGGTCAATGACCAAATCCAAGGTAGGTATATATATATAGTACCAGTTAAAGCAAAACAAGGGAGAACAAGGGAGGGGGAATACCATATAGATTGAGCCATCCTAATTTGTGAGTGCTTGAGCAATTGCTGGAACCTTCTGAGCATGAATTATAATTGCTGCCGCACAGAATTTAGCTACATTGGACAGCATGCTTGAAGTAGGACATTCTTCAGTGTATATATTTTGTCCTGACAACAGGAGACGGGTATCTGGGAGTGGTCCTTCAATGCAAAGGATCCTGTAAGGAGCATGCAGCACATGTCGCGCAATCAGCTCAGCGAGCTTCCTCTGCGATAATAAATCTTTTTTATACCAGAGGGGGACAAACAATTCCAGCAGCTTTGAAACTATTTCAAGCCAAACCGCTCCGTCAACTTCTTTATGGAGCACAATAGGGCCCTTATCCTTCCTTTACATCCTTGGAAGTAGTTCAATCAAAATTTTTGAGAGCTATCTTACAAATACCCCATTGGGTGCCTAATGCAGCCCTGAGGTTAGAAGTGGGATTCATGAAAGTGGAAGTTAGGGATTGGCTAACCAGCTTCAATTTTTGGCTGAAATTAATTTTTCTCCCAAGAACCCTTACCTCTTTACTATTTGTAGATAATTACCACTCAACAAGGAAGAGAGCCCAATCCCTTAAACTTAAAACTTATGGTCTCTCAATGGAGTGCCTTATACAGGCAGGCTATGAGATGGCTAAGCAAATCCTCAAGCAACGTATTTTGGAGGTAGAGAGACATCATGAGTTAGGGGCTACCTCTAATAACATACTAACTAATCCAGCACTGATCCCCTTCAAACTAGCTAACTATTTCTTTGCTCACTTCTCAGTGATGAAATGGGAATACGGAGGGGTGTGTATGTGTGGGTGGGTGGGTGGGTGGAAATCATTCACATCTGACATATGGAGAGACAGCTTAATCTCTGCCTCAATCTACCTTGCTCTCCTCACTGAAAGGTTCATTGGATTCCAGAGTTAGGAAGCCCTGTGCTTATAGGAGGTTCTCGTGTTGTTTTAATGAGCACTTGCCTTCCTGATGCAAACAGTTCTGTGTTGCAACAGAATAACGCTTTCATGCCAGGCCATTTGCTCACTTGAGCTTTAGTGAGCTGAGAGGATAGGAAAGGATGTGTGTGTTGTGTCGTTACAGTCATGACCGACTCTTCGTGTCTCCATATCCATGGAGATTTCTTGGCAGGAATACTGGAGTGGTTTGCCAGTTCCTACTCCTGGCGCCTACAGCACCTGGTATTCCCTGGTGGTCTCCCATCCAAGTACTAACCAGGGCCGACCCTGCTTAGCTTCTGAAATCAGGTGAGATCGGATGTGCTCAGGGCATCTAGGCACTAGGAAAGGATATGTGCCTGCAAAGTTTTCTAAAGAGGCAAAGAATTGCTAATGTGTATTAAGCATCAGCGTAAGGTTTGGACTCTCCGTCTTTTGCACAGTGAGCTAAAAAGACTCAACTCTCTTGAGTCAGTAATGTCCTAAGGTTGAATTTAATTAGGTTGCAAATTTCCAGATTCTGCTCTCCTGCATTTCAGTCAGGGTTTTCCTTGTGGGTCTCCTCTATGTATATAGTACCTTTCATGTACTAAGCTTTCAGGGGATTTTCGAGAACAAACTACACTAAAATGATGCATTTATTTTATTTTTATTTTTGATTATTTTTACCCTGACTTTCTCCTTGGAAAAGGACCCAAGGCGGCTTACAGCAATGAGGGACAATATATAGTCCAGTACAATTAAGACATATTCAAGTTTGAGAACAGGGAATTGAGGGGTATCTTACAGCATTAAAAGGCAACATTAAAGCTAAAAGAGAATGTGGGCAGTTAAAGAAAAGAGTATAAACTCCATGTAATTTATTTATTAATATTTTATTTTAGAGTATTTTTACCCCACATTTCTCTGTGTGGGCAGCAGCAGGCTTGTCTTAGTGCTGATACCAGGATGGTCTGGCTCCTCTGGGTGTGCTGCTCCCACAAACTCGGTGTCGGTGGTATTGCCAGACCATGACCTTAGGGCAGGAACCAGACATTCAGGAATTCAGAAGATATACAAGACCACAACCCTAGTTTTTGGGTCCTCTGTTTGCATGGGAATAACCAGCAACTCTTCACTTTTGCTTTCCTCAGCACCACCCTCCCTCTCTCTGGCCTCCTCCTCAGCCTCCTTTATGCCACTGGATGCCCCAGGTACAGCCATTTCATCTTCTGTCTTCCAAGATACTGCCCTGTTCACCTGAACTTCCTCTTTTGGAATGTTGAGCCTTCAGGAGAAGACGCCAACCCTGGCGAGCCAGTCAGGTGGAGTCTCCTGTATCTTCTCCAGTATGCTGGGTCCCATGGGAGCTGTGGAGGAATCCCTGGTCTATCTTCATTCTGGGCCACTGGCCACCCTTTCACAGGGACTGAGATAAACAAAAATTCATATATCTCCTGAGTTCAGAAGTTCACAAGTATTTGGTGTTGGGCATTATGGTCCACCTAGGCATTGTGAGGACATTCAACCCCCAGCTGACAGCTCTTCCCTATAGGAGGAATAACTGAACATGGCTGCCCTCAGGTTGTTTCTCTCATCATTCTTCCCAATACCATAGAAACATAGAATCATAGAGTTGGAGGAGAACTCAAGGGCCATTCAGTCCAACCCCCAGCCATGCAGGAACCCCCATCACCATATTTTCAACAGATGGCCATCCAGCCTCTGCTTAAAAATCTCCAAAGAAAGAGACTCCACCACCCTTTGTGGCAGTATATTCCACTGCTGACCAGCTCTAACCATCATGAAGTTCTTCATAATGTTCAAATGGAATCTCTTTTCCTGTAGTTTGAAACCATTGCCCTGAGTCCTAGTCTCTGAAGCCATGGGAAACAAACCTGTGCCCTCTTCAATATGACACTTCCTTTCAAATATTTAAACATAGCTATCATTCCCCCCCTCAGCCTTCTTTTTGAAAGCCTAAACATTCCCAGTTCCCTAAGCCGTTCCTCGTAAGACATTTGTATCCATATTTTTCCAAAGAAAAATGTTTGTTTGTTGATGAAAAGCATTATAATTTGCTCACCCACGAATGCTTAGTTTAGCTAAACCAATAATTTATGCTCTGTT
The DNA here is from genome assembly GCA_037367245.1 of Phrynocephalus guinanensis. Lineage (NCBI taxonomy): Eukaryota > Metazoa > Chordata > Lepidosauria > Squamata > Agamidae > Phrynocephalus > Phrynocephalus guinanensis. Next base: position 16,819,822 of record CM074746.1, read on the forward strand.
CAAAGTATGTTCTTATCCTTGCCTGAGATCTGGATTCATTCCCAGTTCTGCCGTCAAAGGTGTGGTGTGCTGTTGATAAACAAACAAACAAACAAACAAAAAGCTTTTTGCCCCTGAAAGTGTTAGAACAATAGGCATGCCATCAAATTTCTGGCAGGGATTTACTGCACTGGAGTGAAAAGAGAGCTCAGCATCTGCATTTTTCATTGTTATTGAGATGTTAAATGATATTTATTGCCAATATTGGTCATGTTTTATGGCAGAACATTCCACCCAGATGCTTTTGGGTTGTATTGTGGGCAGTAAACCATCTGCAGAAGGCAATCAGGATTACTGGCAGGTAGGCTCATTAAAACATACTATTGCTAGAACTTTCTTTGGTTATCTGTCCTCACCCCGGAAGAATAGTGATGGTGGATAACAGAGGCCCTTGAGGCATGAACAGAGTGTTTGTTGATTATTTATTTATTTATTTATTTATTTATTTATTTATTTATTTATTTATTTATTTATAGTGATCATTGATCCCCTATCCCACAAAACCTGCCATTGAAAGTTATTGTTGGAATGCATGCAAAAGCCAGAGGTTCATGGTGGAAGGAGAGCATTGTTTTTCCTGGATCCCTCTTTCTTTCTTTTAGGTCACTTCCTCTTTCTCCATAGATGTGTGCTCTAGTGGCTTTTGTAAAGGAATTAGGCATATTCACCACCAGAACTATCCTCAAATGGCTTTCTCACCTACCAAACAGTAAGATTCTTTTTTGCCTTGTAGTCAGAGCAATAAGTATTCAATAATTATAAACCCAGTGGCAAGGGTAGTTTGATGAATTAGGTATTACTATACAGAGCCAAACATTATATGTTATTTTCATGTTATTTTAATTTTTTTCATTATATTACTGTATTTTTATGTTTTTTATTTTAGTGTTTGAATTGTATGGGTTTGTTCTGTGTTCTATTGCATTGTATTGATAGTTGTTAACTGCCCAGAGTGACCTTGCTGCCAGATGGGCAGTATAAAAATCCAATAAATAAATAAAATAAATAATACATTGGGAGTTTAATGGGTACCCCAAGAAAAGAGCCAGACGCATTATTTATATAGTCATACTTGTTAAAAAACAACCCTGTCTATTATTTTGTGTTTGGGTGAGAAGTAGTAAACTGATTGGGGGGAAATGGAGTCAGTTTCTGCAATTTTCCCTAACGTGATGAATGGTAGAAGTTTGTTTACAGTGGTACCTTGTATAAAGGAATTAATTTGTTCCAAATGAAATTATGTTAAGCAAATTTTCCTTTATACAAATTTCCCTTAGGAATGCATTGAAAATAGAGTAATCCCTAATTGTGACTATTTTTATGTTGTATGGATTTGCCCCATAGGAAATTTTGTTAAGCAAATTTCCCCTTTCTCTGGAATTTTTTATGTTGTACAGATTTTATGTTATACAAACCATTTGTTATGTGAGGGTCCACTGTATTATCAAATAATTGTATGATGACAAGATGGGTACAATAGGCACCAAAGCTCTGCTAACATCAGGTAAGATCATCTCCAGTCATAAAGAAAAAACCCCCAGCAATTTTACAGCTTAAACAGCTTTTTTACAGCTTTTTCAAACATTTGAACACTGAAACAGAATGCCCTTTTAATGCCTGTTTGGCCTGGAAGGAGTTCAACAGTTGTCAACTTTATAATTGTTCCCCTAAATGAATGTGGAGTGAATCAAACTGGTTTTGCACAGAGATTTCAGAAGAGGTGACCCTAACTTACTGGTCTCATTCAACTTTGGATGCAAGGAATCTCAAGGGATATAAAAATCCATCATTAAGGTTTTGATGATGATGGTGATGGTGATGATGATGATGACGAGTCGATGATGATGATTTTAGTTATCTTAGAGCTCCGGAGCTGGAAGGAATCCTAAAGATCAGCAAGTTCATCCCCTGTCAAGGAGGCACAGTGAGGAACTGAAGCCCCAACCTCTGTTTCCACAGCCAGATGTTCAGGCAGCCTAAATGGACAAGCAGGAGGAATATATATTGCTCAATATATCCCTAATGTCAATTATTTTTACCTTTCTGATGTATGGTTCTCCATTCCAGAGAAGATGTCCTTACTAAAAGGTTAAAGAGGTATGACCACTTCCTTAAAGAAGTTCCTTCCTTTCTATAGCCTCACAGTGGAGGGGGGAGTTGGTTTCATTGCATTTTTCCACTTTATGCAATTTGCATAGTTTTGGAAGTTGATATGTATCCCCCCCCCCAATACACCTGTTTTCTAGTTAGCACAACTCCCAAATTCTTAAGTAATGGTTGGGAAAGAGGTGGATGGAGATTAAAAGCCACTCCCCACTGCCTGTTTTCCAAGTGAGACCTTAAAGGCTGCTGAAAGTCCCTTTGCAGAAAAAAGAAGACATTTCTAGGTTTGACGCTTGGCTAGTTTCCCTGGGCTCATCCAGCCTTATTCATTTGGAAAGAAACAAAATTACAAGAGTGCTCAGCAACAGCTCTTAGCATGCCACTGCTCAAGTAATCACTTGGTCCTCAGCCAAAAGAGGTGCTTTTTCTGCTATAGGTCAACAAAGCAACATTGTGCTCTGCAAACATAGCCCTCACTCTAGACAGGTTTTGAAATGCTGGAATTTGAGGAGCAGTCGTAAAGCAGGATTGAGGGGAGGAAGCAGGAATTACTGAAGAACATGGGGAATTGTTTCATTGTGCATTAAAGGAAGAAGATGGAATGTATAGGGTCCCATACTGAACCATGAGCTTAAAGAGGGAGGACATTGGAGTTATAATAACACATGTTTACTGTGGCCATGTGACCCATAAAAAATCAGGACAAATTAGTACAAAACAGAAATACAAAACAAAGCATAACAAAGATCACATACAATGTTCAAAACTTTTGCAACTGTCACAGCCCTTCTATGACTTGCAGCAAGGAAGAGGTTAGCAATCTGAGCAGTTACATGAGTGTTCTAGTCTAACAGACAGTTCAAGACCAGCCACTTAACAGAGCAACTTTGGCCGTTACTTCACGAGCCGCTCACTTCGCGGCTAGCCTTCTTTTCTGTGCGAATCGATCGTTTCAGTCCGCACGCTCCTCCTTTTTGGCTGCGATGCCACCCCGACGACGCCCCCTTTACCGTGCTCCAAGCGGGGCGAGTGGTTCCCCTGGCTGCTGCCGGGAATCTTTTCGCTTCGCATCTTGCTTCGCTCCCAACGTCACGTGTGGTCTCGGTTTTTGGCTTTTATTTCAAGTTGTTTTTAAAAATTATTCAAACAGGGATATCGATGCATCGCTATATCGTTTCATTGCTTTGTGCTGTTACTTCCTCGCTCGAGTAGGGGCGGCGGCGGCGGCAGCGGCGGCGGGAGCAGGAGGAGCCGCTGCCACCTCGCCTGGCCAGAGCAGGGCACCCAGGGCAGGCAGCATGCAAGCTGCGGAGGGCGGGCGGCTGTGCCATGCGGGGCTCCCCCCGAGTAGCGGCGGCGGCGGCGGGGGGGCTGCCAATGATGCCAGGAAACAGTTGAAATCAGTAGAGCCATTGCAACTGACAGTCCAGCATCAGTGCATCGATACGCCGTCGGTAGGAATTTTTTTAAAGGACGGATGGGAAATAACGAACGTTGAAAAGTGGCATGCGAATGCGAAGGGAGCACATGAGGTTGTGCTCAAATCGGTCCTAAAACTGCAGCTCGTGAGTACTGAGAAACTGGGGCGGGAGCGAAGCGAGAACACATGACCGCCACGTGACCGCCTCCGAATTCAAATCGAAGGCAATATCGCTGCGGAGCGCCGCGCCTCATGAAGTAAGGGCCAGTGATATCTATTAGAGATGGGCAATAAATGAACTTTTAATTCATATGGTTATTCGTTATTCATTTTGTTAACTAATGAAACAAATAACGAACCAACCCATCAAAGAAAAACAAAATGAAACAAAATGGAAATTTCTGTTTTGTTTACTTCATTTTTCATTACGCCCTCCTACCTTGTCCTCGCTGGTCCTCCTGGTCCTGGAACTTGGCGAGGGAAGGTAGGTCTGTAGAGGCGCTGGCCCCAAGCCAGCACCACAAAAAGCCCCCAGCTGGGGACTTTTAAAACCCATAAATAAATAAATAAATAAATAAATAAATAAATAAATAAATAAATAAGGAGCACCAACCCGGCCCCAGGGGCTGCGTGTTCAGTGCTCTAAAACCAAGGGGAGGGGAGTGCTGACCTGGCCCCAGGAGCTGCATGGTCAGTCCTTTAAAAACAATACAAAAGCAATAAGAATAATAAAGGAACGCTGACCTGGCCCCAGGAGCACACGGTCGACACTCTAAAACAAATAAATAAATAACACAGTTGGTGATCAACAAACAAACAAACAAATGAGATGCTGGCCCTAAGCCATCACTTGAAAAAGCCCCTGCCGCCACTGCTATCGCCAGGGTCACTGTGGTCATTACCGCTGCCACGGCCGCCACCCAGTAAGTCAGACCCAAACAAGTTTAGCTTGGTTCGGGTTTGTATGAATGTTTTTTTTAAAAAATTCGTACAAACCCAAACCAAACCAAACCAAGGGTGGGCCAGAAACAGAAGAACCCAAACCATGGGTTTTCTGTTTTGTGCCCACCTCTAATATCTATTCAACCAGGGAGGGACCAGGTCCCTCCTAATTTGTTCATAAGAATACAGTGTAAACGGATATGCAGAAAACATTGGGGTAACCCCCACTCTGAATGGGCAGTGTTTTTCTTAACCTGGGGGTCTCTGAAGTCTACTTTGGAGTTAGGCTGAGGTTAGAACTTTAAATCCTGTGAGCATAAATGTTCTACAGGCCTGAGGTATTTGAAATGTAGTTAGAAAGCCCACAGGTGCCCTGATCCTCTCTGCGAAGACACCACTTGGCAGAGGGGAACAGTTTCTCTTTGCTAAGGACAGCAGTTCTTGTTTCTTCATATCATGAACAACCGCAGCTTTGCCATATGCTTTGGAAGAAAGAACAGTGCAGAGAAGGTTGAACACTTCTCTTGGAAGCCCAAAGAGAAATGGGGAGACATCAAGTATAGACAGTCACAGTCAGAGTTATGAAGTCAAATATCACAGAATGTGGAGGAAATTGGTGTCTCTGCTTCTGGCTGCTAAACAGAGAGCCCCATGCAAACACAAGTCCTGGTGAAGCAAGTCCTGGATCAAGTAGAACCTTATTAAGGTTTATAGAAGTTTGCTTTGACTTATTTGCAATGCAGAGCAAGATCCACAGTGCTGTAGCATAGGTACTTACATCCCATTGGTTGCCAAGATTTATAGGGACAGCCATTCACTCTATTGTGACTCATTCTCTTTCTTCTTTGAAGTCTATCCCCCTCTTTCCTCCTCCTTAATTTTTGTATTTTGCTTTCATTGATCCTACTCAGCTTAAAGTAAGTTGCCCCTGTGATTCCCTCTCTCCTTTTCCTCTGATTGTGAAGAGTTCTGTGCTTCAGTTTAGACCTTTGACTATGTGCTGGGTTTCCAGATCAATAGAATAATGCATTTCAGTGCACTACCAATCACACTCTCCTGGGAGCCAACAGCCCAGAATCTTTGCTCTCCATTTGCTCCAATCAAAAATGTTTCTTGCCATCGCAAAGACATGTGTACATTCACAGACTCTCTCTCTCTCTCTCTCTCTCTCTCTCTCTCTCTCTCTCTCTCTCTCTCTCTCACACACACACACACACACACACACACACACACACACACACACACACACACACACACACACAAAATACCACAAAGAGAATGCTAGAAAAGGAACAACCACTTTGGTCAGAAGAGCAAAGGTATCCTATTCATCTTCCAATTGTCACAGGCTTCACAAAATACAAAAATATCAAAAGAGGAGAAAAATAGATTGCCCTCTCAAATGTATTGATCTGCAAGTGCTCTGAAAGAACAAAGACATGATCCAGTAATGGAGCATGGAGTACTGTATGTCTAAGAGTAAGAGAACATGTTGGCGCAATCAAGAGACAGTGAAGCATAGCTAAAGACCCCTGAAATCAATGAGGCTTCAACACCAGGTTAAATTAATGTTGCGGGTTTCAAAATGTATGTATAAACCCCCTTGACAACTGCAAAACATGGTTTCAGGTAATTACACTTAGAATGGTTAAATTACATTGAAAACCAATAAAAACATATTCTCTACTATAGGGAACTCACAGGACCCGAATGATACTGTCTGCTTATGTAGATTGTAACTCTCTTAATCTCCCAACAGTCTCACAAAGTGGAAGGAATGTGCATGGTACGTGTACAGTGGTTCAACTATTGTACTGCAGCTACAACTATGCTCACGATCTGGGGTTCAATTCCAGGTAGCTGGCTCATGGTTCAATCAGCCTCCCATCCTTCTGAGGTCAGTAAAATGAGTACCCAGCTTGCTGGGGCAGTGGGAGGGCAATGTGTAGCATGCACAATTACTTGCAAACCACACAGAGTGCGTTAAGAATATAAGAACATAAGAACAGCCTTGCTGGAACAGGCCACAGCCCTTCCAGTGCAGCATTCTGTCTCGCAGGGTATTTGCTTCAGGGTATTCCCAAGCAGATGTCTTCACCTGCTTATGATTCCCTGCAAATGGCATTGAGAGATATCCTGCCTATCTCTCCAACCCAGAGATTGTCTTTAAGCATCCAGAATGATAGCCATTGATACCCTTCTTCTCCATGAACTTGTCAGAACCTTTCTTAATGCTGTCAAGGCTGACAGCTGTCACCACTTCTTCTGGCAGGGAATTCCATAGAACAGTTATCCAGGGGCCGGGCAGGCATTCTTTGTATTTTTTTGTATATATTATTTTATTTTTCCAGTGCTGACCACGCAGCCCCAGGGGCCGGGTTGGCACTTTTTTATAATTTTATATTTTTATATTTATTTTATTTTTAAAAGTCTCTGATGTAGGGGCTCCCCCCCCCCACATCGAGGATGATGCACCCCTTTTTAAATTTTATTTTTAAAAGTCCTCGAGACCGAGGTTATTTGTTTCCCCACAAATCAGGGGCGTAGGCTTGGGGCACGCCCCAGTTTTTATTTTTTATATTTTAAATTTTCTTCCAGTGCCAACCACATGGCTCCAGGGGCTGGGTCAGAGCTTTTTATTTATTTATTTATTTATTTATTTATTTATTTATTTATTTATTTATTTATTAAAAGTCCCTGATGCTGGGGGCTCCCCCCCCCCAATTGCTGAGAGGTGCTGGATGCCGTATACCCCATTTTTTAAAGTTTTTTTTTCTCCAGCCCCGCTGGCTTGCGGGCTGAACCGGATGGCCTGCGGGCCGGAGGGATGTTTATTTTTTTATTTTTATTTTTATTTTTTTATTTTTAAAAGTCCCTGGATAACGAAGAACAAAACAAATTAAAAACTCATTTCGTGCCCATCTCAAGTATCAACCCACTCCCCTTCCTATTTTTCACTTGACAGGTAGGAGGCGAAGGAAATTTTATACTAACTGTGAGCACATGAAGGCATCTATGAATGGAAATGGAATTTGTAGAATGACTCTTGAGATTCTGTGAAGATTCTCAGTCATCCAGGTTCGTTTAACTGGGAGTTGAGTCATGGCTACTTGACTTCTTTTTTGAGAGATAGAAACGTTTCGCTGTTCATCCAAACAGCTTCATCGGTCTGAATACAGCTAGTGCAAGAGACCTTCTTATAGTCAGCTTGACTCTTGAGATTGTTTTGCTTTGGGGAAAGAAAGAATACTATCTCTGGGTGAACATGTGGCATGTCCCCCCCCCCCACTTTAGTCCTCAGAGAGGAGGTGGAACTTCTCTGGAAAGGCCTCCCTTAACTGATGCACGTCCAGGTGCAAGCAGCGCACTATGGCTTAAAATAGGGACCGAGATGTCAGGTGGCTTACTCAAGGCTTCACCTGGAGCCTGCATAACGGCAGCTCCCACTAAAGATCTTCTGTTCTGAATACAGTGGGCCCTTGTATAACAAACAGTTTGTATAACATAAATCTGTACAACATAAACAGTTCTGGAGACAGGAGAAATTTGCTTAACATAATCACCTATGGGGAGAATCTGTACAACATAAAAATGTGATTACTCCATTTTCAATGCATTCCTATGGGAATTTGTATAAAGGACATTTTGCTTAACATAATTTCATTTGGAATGAATTAATTCCTTTATACAATGTACCACTGTAGTTTATTTGAATGGCTTTGGATGAACCCATGCCTTCTGTAGTACTTCATTATTCCCTTATGGGAGTATAACTCGTCCTCATGGCATGGGCCAATTTCATAGTTGAGGAGAGGGGGGAGGAAGGAGGAGTACATAGGCTTCCGGCACCAAGCAAACAAGGCAACAGGCCTCCTATGTTTATTCAGGATGATTAGACAAGGATCCAAACCAATAGTGCAGCACAGATTATTTCCCGGCCAAAACGGCTCACATGCAGTTTGGCTCCCTGCCACCTCCAGTGGGTGGCAAGTTGATGGCAGCCCCTGTCCCATTCCAAAGCACAGATTGGCTGTTTGGTTGGGAAGTGAACCAGTGATTCACGCCCAGCTCTTATGATGATGATGGATATAATATAAACAAGTACTTACCTAGGTCAGATGATTTCTCTTTTCATTTCCTTGTGCATTGTTGAGCACTTTTAGAGTAGGTTGATTTCCTGTTACATTTCCCCCCTTTAGGGTTCAATAGTTCTCCTATACAAAGGAAAGCAAAGTGTTCTGCTTATATACCACTCCATCACTTCAAATAGTCTCTGGGTGGTTTACAGTTTTTAATTACAGCATGCAGGCTGCACATGCCCCCCCCCCCAGGAAGCTGGGTCCTCAATATACTGACCTTGGAAGGATGGAAGGCTGAGTCAACCATGAGCCAGCTACCAGGGATCGAACCCCAGGTCGTGAGCACAGTTTTACCTGCAGTAGAGTGTAGTGTTATTAATTATGCATACACAGAGTTTTGGGGTACAATAATCTCTGGTCCCAGGCTGCATGTCTCTGTGCGTGGGTATCTCTGTGTGTGCGTGTCTGAGTGAGTGTCTCTGAGTGTCTTCATGAGCTGCACCTGGGACCCAGAGCTTTATTGATAACAGTAACACAATAGGAATAGATAGAGGAAGTATGGTCTTTTGGTTATGTAATGCATTCCATTGGTTGGAGAGGAGAAATGTACCTTATCTTGGAGGAACATACTTAGCTAACTGGGAGTTATTGATAAGGACAGAGGAAGGGGAGCTTTGGGCTCGGTCATGGACCAGATGTGCCCTGATATCCTGCCATTGTTTTTCTGGAATAGCCATCTGATTATCTGCCTCTTTGAGCTAGTAGGTCAGGTCTAAGTAATCTCAGCACCGGGTTCCTGCTTGGTCTCTGGATGTCTCTGGAAATACAGACCGTAAAGGCTGCCTCAGTGCTGCCAGCTCATTGGGGTTCAGAATCTGTTGGGGTATGGAATCCCCATGGTAGAGTCTAGAGATGGGCATGAAACAAGCAATTTTTCGTTTTCATTTTCATTTTTTCGTTTCGTTACGTAACAAAACAAAAAACGAATTTTGTCTCCAAAATGAAACGAACCGAACCGAAACAACAGAAATTTTATCGTGCGTTTCGTTTTCATTGCGGCAAATACATTGAACTGTAATGAATGCTAACGAAACAGCAATTTTTTGTTTTCGTTTTCGTTTTTCGTTTCGTTATGTAATGAAACGAAAATGAAATTTTTGCAAAAAATTCACGAAAAATGAAAATGAACCGAAACGGACCCCCTAAACGACAAACGACAAACGAAACACCATTTTTTTGAGTCGTGCCCATCTCTAGTAGAATAATTTAACCACTGCACCACTGTGCCTTTGCAATGTAAAGGAAACTCATTTGTGAGCAAAGGAAGGCAGACAACGGACCAGAGTGTGCTGAGAGAACCCAAAACAAGCATGTGTATATTTTGAGAAGTGAGGGTGTTGTTTGGTTGATCCCTACTCAACTGCAATGAGGCGACACAAACAGCTAATCGGATCTCTCCTCACTCTTTTTTAAATTACTGACTCCAGCCTCACTCCTCTCCTGGAACAACATGTTCTTCAGAGGTGGCCTGAGCTGCTGATAGACAATCTTCAAATAAGTTACTTTCTTCTTCAGGTCAGCAAATGGATGAAGACAATTTTGGTTGTTTGCAAAAGCTGGACATTTTTAAGAAGAACAGTGTCTACTGTATATTACCTTGTTCATGATGATACTGTTTCTTTAACTTCTTTTTTTTTTTGGCTTGGTTCAGAAATTCAATAATACTCCCCTCTTCTCCCACATCAGGCAATTAAGTGGAAAATATGTTTCATTTTGAAAAATAAGCAGCCTGTAAGCTGCTTTTAAGCTGATTCTGCACTCACAGTTTGGTGCTTATGGTCTAAGCGGGAACATAAAAAGGCCTCTTTTTTCCCTTCCCTGCATCCAGCACACCTAAGAATTTAAACTGCTCTATCACCAACTATAGCATTAGATATAATGCTTAAAATTAAAAAAAAGGATACTCTCTTATGTACATTATGTCCCACATTCCAGCAATTCAGCAAAATACTTTGGTTGTAGTTGTTTTAAATGTGTAAACACACTCAAGAAGGCATTTAAATACATATATGGAAGAAGAACTTCTTCAGATTTATGGACAAATTTTAATAAAAATTAGACATTTTTAAAAATGAACACAGGAGAAAGTGAGATGGACCAATTTACCAGTATTTATAATTATCAAAGAGCTGTAATAATTACTACTGGCATTTTATTCTCTTTCTCTTTCTTTTTTACTGATTATTGGTTGCATAGGTTCTTTTCTCACCATAATTTTATTATTATTCCATTTAGTTTTTTTGCTTGCAGAATTTTGATGAGTAAGCAAAAAAGCACAGAAATGCATGAATTCCTAATAGGTTCTGTGAATTCTTCAGAGATACAAATATTTATCTACAATATTCTGCAGCTCCTGCCTTCCTTTGTTGTTTTAAATCCATTTTATTCTTCATATGCACTGGTCAATTCGACTGGCTATTATACCTGCCTATCCTGCAGTTATTTTTTTTAACAAGGAACCTGCTAGACAGAAGTGGTAGAAACACTAATGTATTTTTCATCTATAAGGCACTGCCATATATTAGACACCCCTCCACTTTAAGGACCCCAAATTAATAAAAATTCACACACACACACACACACACACACACACACACACACACACACACACACACACACACACACCACTAATTTCGTACATGTTCTGAAGATTCCTCTGGCTTTTTGCAGGACTTACTCCTTTTTTTCCAGTGGCTATCACCCTAACCCTTAGCATCCCATTAAGAAGTGCTTTTCCATGCTGAAAAGAAAGTGTGGCTTAAAAGAATCTTTGCAAGATTTAAGCAGATAGGAGGTCAATCAAGTGCTGCGGGAGAGGAAGTAAAACAGCAAGGTCAGTTTGGATTCTCCTTCACACTACCCCATGCTGTTTTTCTTTCTGGGAGCACTTGGTTGCCTTCTTTCTGCTTTGTTCTTGCAAGGATTCTTTTGAGCCACACCTTCTTTTCAGCATGGAAAGACATTTCTTAGTAGGCATTTTTAATAATGCTCCAAAACAAAGCGTAGAGGAATCTTCAGGGCACTGAGACTAAACAAAGGTTGCTGTAAAGGAAGGGAAGCAGCAAGGTAAGTTTGGCTTCTCCTCCACCCCACCCCTAATGAAAGGCTTTATTCTGTGTATATGATGCTCCTCAATTTTTAGTGTCATGATTTAAAAAAAAATAGTGTAGTATACATGGAAAAATACAGTAAGCATCACAAGAATTATTGAATATACAGGGATTCAAAGTCAAAGCTTTTGGAACTAACCTTTCCATGAAGAACCAAAACAGAATCACACCAATATGCAGTTAAACTGGTGATTAAAAGCAAAAAAAAAAAGTGTTCTGCTTATATACAGCCCCATACCGCTTCAAGTAGTCTCTGGGGCAGTTTACAGTTTTGATTACAATATGCAGGCTGCACAATGTATTATTAATTCTTAGATTGATATCAATGTGCCTAATAGTGGCCAAGCAGGTAAATTTTCATTTGCACTGAACACTAATATTGGGGCTACAGCAGGGTGTTTCAGCATCAGAAGCAAGACCAGCCCCTCATCATGACCATGCTTCTGGTTTGGCATTCAGTAGTTTGGGAACTATGGGGCACAAGTGATAGATGTATATTTTCCTTATTGTACCATGGTCTTTCCTTTGTGGCATCTAGTGGTTTAATTGTGACCGTTCAAAGTGAGTGTATCCCGGTTGTGAGTGCAAATGATGACTGTCCGTTCCAATTGTACATTTTTCTAATAAAGGTTTATTCAATAATTTACAAGACTCTTTCTTTCTCACAACAGGTGCAACGTTTTCCGTGGGTTCAATTACTTTGTTAACATTTTCTTCCAAACTATCTAAAATATCAGAGGGAAGGTTATTCTCTGGGGAACTTAGTGCAAGTCTGGGGATCCCCGTCCAAAGAATTGGCTCCAACAGCATGGGTGCCTGGCCCCTTGATCAACTGGATTCTCCTGAGATGGCTGCCTCCATCTCTCTCTCAGTCTTTCTGAGTTCCCCGGCCATATCATGGGTTTTACTTGAATGGACCACGAAATAGGTTCAACCGGTCACCACTCTCGCCTTTCATAACCTTCCCTCTCATGTCCCTCCACCGTTTTTGTCCCAAGGTCTTTTTCTAATTGCTTTTCTTTCTCCCTCAACTGCCACTTCTCCTGCACGTGCACCTCCTCCTCATCCCCACTATCAGTGACCCAATATGCCTCTTCTATATTTTCTACATCTACTGTTTTTCCTTCCTTTAATCCTATATCTTCAAATTTCCTTTCTATTAATTTACACTCTGTTTCATTATCTTTTCCTTTTATATTTCCTTGTCCAGATGGCACACTGCTGGCTCCTCCTCCTTCCTTCTTGGCACTCTCACAATAATACCCGGCCCTCTGCTGGATATCTGAAACACAATCCTTTTCCTATCCACTGCAAAGTGGATACAATTATGAGACGACTCTGTGGGGAAATGTCGAATCGGTGTAATGAAAGAAGTTGAGAAGGCTGCAGGGAGCATGTGTGAATTAAAATAGCACTAATTAGAGAAGAATTCCTTACAAGCACTCATTCATGCACTGCCTTTGTGGTAAATGGAAAAATAACTGCTTTAAGTTCCTTGGTCCCTCTGGCAACGTCCTGAAGAAAAGAAAATTAAACAGAGAGAATCCACACAGAAAAATAATTTTCTGCTAGGAATATGAAGTTTAATGGGAAAAGGAAAGGAAGGGGCATGGGTGTGGGGAAATCCATTAAAAGGCAGTGTGTGCATGGTTCAAGACCAGGATACAAGCAGCTCAGAGCATAAAATATAGGCCTGTTCCCACATCAATGGTGGGCATGTTAACAACCTGAGCAAGAGATACACATGTGTTCTTAAAAGGTGACTGCTGTTAATTTTCAGGGACCAGGGATTCGAGCTCAGTGGTACCCTAGGCCTCTATTGGGCAATGGTCGCCTTCTATAGAAGATAAAGGGTTACTCTCGATACGGTCTTGCATCTCTTATGTTTCATTTGATGAAGTCTTTATCTTGTAAGAAACTGTTACTTCCCCTCCACAGATTTCTTAGGTCATCTTCTTACTGTCGGCAAGGTTACTGATGCATTAGACCTTGTACATGTTATCTCTTATACTCAGAATGGGCAACAGAGCTCAAAGCTAACAGTCTCCATCACTTCTGGGAGGTGGTGCTTTTCAGGATGTGCTGATTCTATATTCCCATTTCTAGCAATACCTAATAAAGCAATCTGTGATTGGAAATAGAAAAGAGGAATCAATATCTTGGGATTGTCCCCACATCTTGAAAAAAAATTGAAGTATTCTGACTTAAATTCTGACTTAAAATCCAGTTGGAATTTAGACATGAGCAAGAAGAATTATGGCTAACTGGCTTGAGGGCCACCCAACTGGGAGTGTGACTGGCACATAACCATCACCTCAACAGTTAGCTACGACTATGTATGTGATTCTGCTTGCACACACGTGAAATCCCAACAGGATTTGGGTCACTGATTAATTTAAGCACAACCGCCATAAAACTAAAGGGTTTAATGAGGATGAAGAGCCCCGGTCAACAAGAGTAACACCCACACCCAGAACTGAAGCAGCTAGGAGAGGCCTTTATGAAACATCTTCCATTGTGACATCACGCCCTGCCTGCCTACCAGAGGTTAGTCTGTGAGAACAGTTCGATTCTTGTTTTCAGAAACAACTTGTTGCCTTTGGATCACTTTTCTTGCTATAGCTTGATATTTAGAGGTGATGATAATTAGCTTTTTGTCATTTAGAACTATTGGTTAAATTTAATATTTTTGTTTTCTTTTAATTCCCTTGAGAGAAACATGAGTCAAAAAGCAAGTATGTCTTTTGTGTGGGTTGTATAATCTATCAATTTTAAGATAAAATTAGTACTTCAGGAAGTGGTAAACCTTGTTTCTCACCTTCTCACCTAAGCTGAGAGGAGTGACCGCTCTTCCCCCCACAAAAAATGACTGTAAAAGTTGTTCCTTCCCCAGTTCCTCAGGAAAAAATAGATAATGAGCTAAAATATAGAAGGCAGTCCACTCCGCACAATCCTTGGAGGAGGAGACTCACTCCCCATCTTGCTATTTCTGGTCATTTAAAAATCCTCCAATCAGTCTGATTGACCTGTGAGTCATCAGTAGCATCCCCACAAACAAACTTTCTTTGTATGCTAACTTTTTCCAACCCTTTCTAGTTATGCACTTTGCAGAGCTGCTCACACGCACATGTTAGGAGTTCTGACGTTAATCACATGGGTGGATCTGCTGTCACAGCTAACCTTATACTTTCAATCTCTGAGCACATCAATACATGGAACATAGGCATGGAACATAGGATTACAGAATGCTAGCAGGGAAGCTGTGAAGAAGAGTAAGACAGGGACAATGCCAATATTTCCATAGAAATGGAACAGCATTTTGTTTCCTGTGAGTTCATCCTAATCAGCAAAATGTAAGATTTGTCAGGAATCCATAATTTCCCAGGCTCTCTCAATAGTCTTTTCCCTACTGCAACAACAAAAGAAAATACAGAATTTTTATGAAGCAAAGGTCAGTTCTCTTCACATTTACATCCATGCAGAGGGCCAATTGCAGAAGCTTCGTTGCCCTTTGTGCATGAGCAGTCACATGATTGGCAAACTTACCAGGTTGCCATGGCAGCTTCTGCAGTTCTGGAGCTATGTTCATGCATCTCCTACACGTTCTCTCAAACTTTCATTCTAATATTCCCTGGCCTTAAAAAAATTAAAATAAAACATTCAGTTGTGTATTTCAATCTGTATTTTGCTAATTAACCTACATTTAATTTTGTTTCTGTTCAATAATTTGTTATCTGAGGGCATTATTCAATTGATTGGTTTCTCAGGCATGGAGTTTTGAATGATTTCTGTGCTTCGATGGAATAGTAAGAGCAGGAAATATGCATTCCCTTTAGGGATGGGCAACTTGTTTCAGAACCAGTAGATTCTGAAATGACCCACGTATGCCCAGGTAGTGCTCGGAACCCTCTGATACACATGCAGTGAATTGTCTGGGCTTGTGCAGGGGTTAAACTCCAACCAGGAATCAGGCTGTGATGTCATCTTTGCTTGCTTCTGGTGCTGGCCAATCAGGAGGTGTGCAGAGACAGGCATCATCCTGCCTCCCTGTCTGATTGGCCAGTACCATGGAGCAGGAAAGATGATATTGCAACCTACTTTCTCATTGGAGCTCAGCTCTGTGCCGGCACAGACCAAAGAAAGTGATTGGATCCTTGTGTGCTAGAGGGTTCCGAACAGCACCTGGGCTCACATGGGTTGTCTTGGAACCTAATGGTTTTGAAACAAATTGGCCATCCTAATTTCCATTAATGTAGCTGGGAATAGCAATTGGTTTTAAGCCCCCTTTACCAGGAACGCCTTGATTATAGATTGTCTGCTGTTAAAGAGGACATTCTAATATCATCACCATAATACTGGTGTGTAGCCAGGCTCTATAACAGAAGGTGTGCAGGCAGTTCCAAAATTCTTACCAAGGGTTCCACAACTGGAGTTATACAACTAGTTGTATGGGGCTCACAATGACAATTTTGGTGTAGCTTCTTAAAAACTCCAAAAATCATAATTTTACACAACACCAAGCTCATGAGATTTCAGTCCATTTGTTTTTTTTAAAGGGATAAATAAATAAAACGAATAATGAAAATTCAGAATGTCTCTGAGGCGCCAGAATCTCAGAGATGACCCTGCTCTTTTGGCCACTGAGGTTTTAGGCAAACCACCAGTTCACACCCTCAGGCACTTCTAGCCATTCAATATTGCTATAAGAACATAGTCCTACCTTTTAAATGTGTGAAGAATTGATTCTTTAAATAACACATCTGAAATCCCTCAAAACAACTTGGGTTCCCACATGTCTCCTATTTTTAATTATGTAAAAATAATTTCCTACTGCCTGCTGGTCTGCTGGCCCATATGCTTCCTTGACTTAAAATATCATGTCATTTTAACTGTTTAATAAATACTTCCACTAAGATGGCAAAGTAGCAATCAATAGATTAAGTACCATAATTTCCATTATATTCCTTGAGGTCAACCATTTATTATTAACTATCCCACTAGTAATTCAGTTTTAACAGATTAAATGCTTAATGGTCTTGTTTCTAAACATCAAGAATTTGCCAAAGCTTATTTGTTTTTAATGAGGCGGTTGAGATCTCATCCACTGTTATTGTTTTTAACAAAACAATGCTGCAATTTAAAAGTTAATCACAGATTTGTGTTACTTGTGTTCATGAGGAAAGTCAGCTGGTCAAAAGCTGGATATTCTACTTTGTTATAAGTCACTTGTTGATATTACAGCCAGTGTCACTGACAACAATGTTTAAATAAAGGATATTTACAACAGACTTTACCAAAGAAGCAGACGAGATGAAAATCTTGTGTTGAATCAATTGTATCACAATGAATTTCCAAGAATTTTCCCATTGGTTGGATGGGGGGAACAGATCGAAAAAGTTCATATTCTTATGAACTAGTTGTGTTATGGGCCATCAAGTCAATTCCAACTTAAAGTGGCCCTACAAGGGTTTTCAAGGTATGAGAGACAAAATAGAAACCCTATATCCAAGGGATCAATGCCTGATTTATACATGGTCTTAAAATATTTTAAATATGAAACAGAATGTGTCTTCACAATGTATCTGGAAGTTGAGTCATGGCAAATGGACTTCTTTTCTTGTGTGATCAAAATGTTTTTCTACTCATCCAAGCAGCTTTGTCAGTCTGGATGCTTGGATGAGTAGTGAAACGTTTCAATCTCTCAAGAAAAGAAGTCCAGTTGCCATGACTCAACTTCCAGATAAATTCACCTGGATGACTGAGAATCTTCTCAGACACTTCACAATGTAATTACCAGACTACGCTATATGGGTAACTGATGATCATTTGTATAACCTCCCAATATCTTGAAGGAACTCACTCTCCTTAAAGGATCATCGTCATCACCAGCCACCCTTGTCATAACAGGTACAAGAAGAACTAAGGAACTGAACTCAGATTTCTAAAGTCCCATTCCATCCTTTACAGTACCCTACTAGAGTTCTGTGCACCAAAATATGCATGGTACAGACCCATCCACATCTTCTCATTCAGGCGAAATTCTGCATTCCTCTTCCATAGAAAGTAGAACTCCATCTTTCCATGAAAGAGGTTGCAATCCATAGGAACAGAAGAGATGCTTTTGGCCAATTATTCTTCCCTCAGTTTTCCTCCTTGCTCTTTGTTCTTTAATTCAAAGTATCCTTCAATGCCTTCCTTCTGACCACAGGAAAAGAAGACTGCTTCCATTATTCATGGAAGTATTTGAGAACTGCCACTTCAGTCTGAGCTTTCCTCAACAACGTAACAATGCATCCCTATATGATTTCAATCCAGGCTATTGATATAAATCCATCTGGGATTTAAGATCTGCTGGGAAGGCGTATCCTACCACCTTCAAAGAACCATTTGACAGAGATGGGGGAGAGAGCCTTCTCATTGGCCATGCACAATGCTCTGGGTCTACTTGTCAAGAGAACCTAGATTCCATTCCTTCCTGCTATATATATCTGGCAGCAGGCAAAGGTGTTTGCCCACCTAGCCCGAAATAAACAGGCGAGACAAATTGTTTGAGTTAAAATAGGGCCACAACTTTATTAACTTGTCATAAATGCAAAACTTTCCCCAGAACAAAGGGTTCATAGTGCAATTTGCTGAGATCTGGTGCTCAACTGGACCTCCAGCCCCATGGAGACTTGAGTGAGATCCCAATTAGAAGTGTGATGCCTACCTGTTCCACACGCCTCCAAACTATTGAGGTATGACTGCCTCAGGGCAGCCCTCTGACTTTAATCTATACACAACTACCCTACTTCCTCTAAGCCTGATCTTACATTTAATCAGAGGGCTGCCAGGCACCAAATGATGCCGACAGGTGGATCCCACCTGAATCTAACTGCCTATTTCCACTACCTGCCATTGTGGCTGGGAACATAAGGTGGGATCCTTCTTCCGCCAGTTAAGAACTGGATGGGCGAAAACTCACTTCCAACCTGGGCCAATCTGGTTGACAGTCAAACATTCCCACCTGGTGACCAGCAACTGTCCTTCTAAACCAAAGGGTGGGGGGAGGGAGACTGTTTGCAAAAGGAAAGAGACCAAGGCAGGTGTGCAAAGCTTTATCTATGGGCTGCCTTCGGGATCTTGACCAGCCATTCCCAGGCACAGGAGAATGTTGTGCCATTTTCGGGCAAGTGGCGAAAGTAGCCCCACCCCAGACTAGTGCCGAGATGGAGGGGCCATTTTATTCAGTCCATTGGAAATTAAGTACCTCAGAGTACCGGATTTTAATCAGTCTACTGGACTATTTTTTAAAAGATAAGCCATTATGAATGTTCTCAGTCAGATAAATTTTACTGTTTTAATTTCAATATTATAGTTCATTTAATCCTATTTTAACATTTATAAATCAATTGTATTTTAATGTTTTATTATTTTTAAGAATTCTGTAAGTCACTTAGATGTAAGATGCTGTAAGACATCCCTCAATTCCTTCTCAAATATTTGAACATGTCTTAATTGTACTGGACTGCATATTATCCCTCATTACTGTAAGCCGCCTTGGGTCCTTTTCCAAGGAGAAAGGTGAGGTGAAAATACTCTAAAATAAATAAATAAATAAATAAGATTCTAGAGCAAAAGTGGCAATACACACTGAACAAACAAACCCTTTTGGAATGTAACTGGCATGTCTGTCACTTCTTCAGGTATGTTTCCTTGCTCACCTCTCTCTCACACACAATATAAACTCTTATCTCAGTTTCCTTTTATATTCTGACTGTTGCTTCTCCATGGTGATGCAGCTTCTGTTATGAGTGTCCTTTGTTGCACGCCACATTGTTCTGGAAATACAGAGTTTATGAAGAAACCTATTGCACAATAGGGCAGAATTGTGAAGGCCTTGGACTACCGTTGCTTCAGGCTGCATTAGAATTGCCCAGGTTAAGGATTTATCTCTGGTTTGTATTTGAGAAGAGCACCAGTCACTGCAGCAATGTAGAATGGGTTGATCCTGTATGGCAGGCATGTCCAAACGTTGGCCCTCCTGATGTTTTGGACCACAATTCCCAGAATTCTAAGCTTAGATTGCCAATGGCAAAGGACTGTGGGAGTTGTGGTCCAAAACATCTGGAGAGCCAAAGTTTGGACATGCCTGCTGTATGGGTTTTACAAGCAAAAACACCTCTAGGTTTAGAACCAGTGAGGCATACCACTAGCAGAAGATTTAACTTTTCTTGCCAAGATGGCTTCCAATAGTAAGAAAAAAACATTCCCATAAATATTAAGATGCAGCTTAATATCCTTGTGTCCATAGCCAGCAATGAATCTATGAAATGACATGCCTCTTAGGTCTTCAGCACGAAATATTATTAGTAACTCAATTTTCTTTTTGTCATCAGGTCCAAGGAAATGATCCCGTAACAGAGCATTTGCTACAGCAAAACTTTCATCATAACTAAGCCAAGCTAATATTCTGTGTAAAATTACTACCATGAATTAAAGTTCTGTCAGTAGAAAATGGGATTGTGTGTAATTACTGATTCCCATTCACAATAAACTAAGCAAATTATCTCCCACAACATTAATATGCCATATATTTGTTTGGAAGCATAATGAAGAAATAAATTTGTGAAAGAAATATGGACTGAATTTACCAAATTATTGTAAATGATTGGTTCTTTAAAATGAAGGCATATAATTGCAATTGGAAAATGTTATCCTCTTAATGTGTGCATTATTATTTCAGGAGACCAATAATCATCTTAGCTGGTGCTTCATTTCAACAGTATTGGCAGATTGTATGCATCTTAATATCAAAATGTCATGAAATCAATATCCAGGATGATTTGCCATTGGTAAATTTAGTATTGCCCTGACAGACATTAGATTGTCTTTTTGTTTTTAATGACAAAATGAAAAACAAAAGGAAGCTTCATATCACACCTTCGGGTAACAAGACCTAAGCACACATGTACGTCTGAAAATCAAAATCGTTACGAAATATATCACAGTGAATCTACAAAGGGTTGCCTTTTGGGTGAAAGCACACAAACATATTATTCTCAATTCATTGATTAAATCTTATCTAAATGTATAATTGTTTCAAGTTGCATGAATCCATTTTTCTGTTCTACCTTTTTGTAATGTACACAAACACACCCACAATGATCTAGCAATAGCTACAGCATGTGTCGAAAGAAGTTGATTTTTATTCACAAAAGCTCACATTTTTGTTGCAAAAAGTACAAAAAACTTTTATTTGGAATAAGCTTCCACTGTCTAGCAGACCCTTGGCATTCCAACAGACCAGCAATAAGTGCAAGGTGTCCCTCAGGAAATGTTGGGGTTCATTGAAGCGAGCTCTTCTGGATTCCAAGGAAGATCAGATGAAAAAGAGGGTAGGACTTTTGTATCCTTACAATGTTTATTTTAGAAAATGAAATTTTAGCAAGCACAGCTTTTAATGTGTGTGACACCTGCTGAAATACCCTCTTCTCCACATTCATTAACATGCAGAACCCTATCCTTTTTTTCTCATGTGAACACTCTGCACAACCCTGAAATTGATTGCCATGCTTCTAATGTATACAACATATGAAAATAGGTCACCTAAAGTAGTTTTGATTGGGAGATACCTGGTTGGAAAATAGTACATGTGAAAGGGATCTGGAAGTCTTGGTGGACCACAAATCAAACATGAGTCAGCAGTGTGATGCAGCGGCCGGGAAAGCCAATGTGATTCTTGGTTGCATCAACAGAACCATAGTGTCTAGATCAAGGGAAGTGATAGTACCACTCTATTCTGCTCTGGTCAGACCCCACCTGCAGTACTGTGTCCAGTTCTGTGCACCTCAGTTTAAAAAAGATGCTGACAACCTTGAGTAGGGTACAGAGGAGGGTGACCAGGATGGCTGAAGGTCTGGAAGAAATGTCTTACGAGGAATGGCTTAGGGAACTGGGAATGTTTAGGCTTTCAAAAAGAAGGCTGGGGGGGGAGAGATGATAGCTATGTTTAAATATTTGAAAGGAAGTGTCATATTGAAGAGGGAAA
The DNA here is from genome assembly GCA_037367245.1 of Phrynocephalus guinanensis. NCBI lineage: Eukaryota > Metazoa > Chordata > Lepidosauria > Squamata > Agamidae > Phrynocephalus > Phrynocephalus guinanensis. Next base: position 16,841,605 of record CM074746.1, read on the forward strand.
AGGTTTGTTTTCCATGGCTTCAGAGACTAGGACTCAGGGCAATGGTTTCAAACTACAGGAAAAGAGATTCCATTTGAACATTCGAAATAACTTCATGATGGTTGGAGCTGTCCGGCAGTGGAATATGCTGCCACAAAGGGTGGTGGAGTCTCCTTCTTTGGAGGTTTTTAAGCAGAAGCTGGATGGCCATCTGTCAGAAATACTGTGATGGGGGTTCCTACATGGGAGGGGGGTTGGACTAGATGGCCCTTGAGGCCTCTTCTATGAATCTATGATCATACAGGGAAAGCTTGCCTGAAGAGAAAGGTCTTCACCTGTTTCTGGAGAGACAACAAAGAGGCAGAAAGAAACACCCCAAATTAGATGTGATATTATAAATCAAATCAAGTGGTCATCGCCATTGTATGGTTCTTAATCATAAATGAGCAAAACTTCTTTATTCATTCTTCCTGGAAGATGAAGAAAAAAAATGAGACAGGTTTCTAGAATACAGAATTATGTAAACTCTTCACAACTTGCTGGAAGCCCATGGTGTGTTCTGTAATATAGGTGCCAGTGATTGCATTATGAATTCCACATGGTAAATGTGGATGGGAATTATCTTGTCCTTCACTTCAAAAGGACTGATTGTTAGAGATGGGCACGACTTAGCGGTATTCCCGTTTCCGTTTCCGTTACTCGGTTCCGTTACTCTACGGAAACGGTAACGGGAATCACTCCCCCAGACTTCGAGCTCGAACCGACGAACGAACAATTTTGGTCTGATTTGTCGTGCTCGTTCCTTGCATCATGCGATCGCGCGATGCCGCGGCACAGAAAAAAAGTTTTTAAAAGTTAAAAAAAACGGTTCCTGGCCAAAAAGCAGGCGGAAAAATGCCGGCCGTTCCTCAGGGCACCGACCAGAGGGGTTGTTTCTGGAGGTCCCCGGCCTCCCCCCCATCCCCCGTCCTGGGCTGCTCTGGTGGGACTCGCCGCAGGCTCGCAGCCAGCAAAAAGCCCAGTCTCGCCGCCGGCCGCCGCAATTAAAGCGCAAGCAAGCGGCACGGACGACACAGGAAAAAACTTTTAAACTCTCCCCCCACCCATTCCCGGGCCAAAAAAGCAGGCGGAAAAATGCCTGCTTGACTAAGGGCGCAGGGCACCTACCGGAGGGGTGGTTTCTGGAGGGGGGGTCCCGCCTCCCCCCCGTCCTGGGCAGCCGGACTCGAGTCGCCATTTCACCATGGCATGCGGTGCGGGCGGGGGATCCAAAATGGGGTGGTGAACGCAATATTGTTTTTGAAATCGTGGTCCAAAAACACACAAGCACAACAGAAACACGCGAAAATTTATAAACTGCCAGATTTTTCACAGTAGCAGTGGGTTTTTTCTTGCAACAAAATGTCTCTCTTCTCCTCCTCTGTCCTCCATTGATTTTATTTTATTTTATTTTATTTACACCTGCGCATTGGATGGGCTGGCCGAGTGGCCAGCCATGTGGGAGTGGACGACCATGCAAATTTTTGGAGCCATCCCACCAGTCGCATGGCCACTTGGCCATGGAGACTTCTGGGATATGCCAAAAAGCCCCCTAAAACCTGCCCTAGCCCCCCTAACCCTAACCCTAACCCTTGACTCCATACCCATACGTCACAGACTGTCTTCTTAGTGGGTCAGAGAGGCACCCAGAGGTGCAACCCACTAGCCCACCGTAACCTTACCCGTCACTAGCCTAACCCTAGCCCTTGCACTAAGCCACCTTAAAGCCAGATCTACTTGCTTGCATTGCACTACACGCAGCAAGTACAATTCCCTTCTGTGTGAGACATGGTGGTGCGAGAGCCTTTTGCAGGGAAGGCATGACGCTATCACTCTCACACTGGTCTCACTGTCTGCACATTATGTTATGCAATATCCATATGGCTATTGCATAGCATTTTGCAGCAGCAGCAGGTGAGGAGGGGAGACCCCCATGTAGAGGGGTCTCTTGGAGCCTGCTTCCCCTTCCTAGTGGGTGAGGATAGGAGGCACCCACGGGTGCCTCCAGGAGCCCACTTTCCCTTTATAGCGGGCCAGAGGAGGCACCCACCCCACAGAGGTGCCCCCAGGGGCCCGATCCCCCCCAAAACCAGTACTAACGACAACGAAAAAAAAAAAAAATGAACCAACTAATTTTTGCGAATTTTCACGAAAACCGGAAACGAGCCGAAACGGGACCGGCCCGACTAACGACAACTCGAAAAAAAATTTTTTTCAAGTCGTGCCCATCTCTACTGATTGTACAAACGATAGTAGCAATGAGTGGAAGAGGAGACAAAATTTGTTTGGCTTCCCATCTACTATAAATTGCTCTCACTTTTGAAACCAATGCATTTATGAACCTTAAGCTACTGTCTATAGCAGAGACAGAGAGATGATATTATACAGTATGTTTAGAAATATGTTTTAAAAGTATATTTAGCAGAAACAATGTTCAAAATGGAGTACTTTTGGAAAATCAGTTACACAAGTGTAACCCTAAATTAGTAGGAGTCACAAGATTCAGGACTCAATGAATGGAAGAAAGGAATCAAGAGAAAACTGAATTTGAGATGTTTGGCCACTTCTAGCATTGCCCACTCCACCTAGAGTAAAGAGGCAAGACACAAAATTTTGCATAGTAAATGGGACACACTTTATTAAATACAATATTAATCACATTCAAAAGGGGGGCAATAGTAGGATGTAATGCTGATCCGTCTGAGGCTGGCCATGCCCCAGATGGATGCTGTTAGGAGCTGGAATAAAATCTGGTGCATACCCTGCAGGTCCCAACCACTCAAGGCTCCCAGCTCTGGGTGATCGCTACCTGTGGTACCATGCCCATTTTCCCCCTCCCATCTTTCTGTTTCAATTGACTCCTGAATCTAGCTGCCTTCCACCACTACCCGCCACAACACTGGGCTACATCGTATGCCTAGCACCCACCACACTGACCGACAACATAGATTGGAGACCCCCCTGAATGCCATTCAAAAACAATTTCAGGCCCATGTTGGATAAATGCACTCCATCACTATGATAGAGTTCTCTGTGCTCAATCCTGATCCCAGGGTGCTTCACCGCCACTCCTAAGGGCCTTTTTACACGACCCCTAAGATCCACTGATCCCTTAAATTTGGACCAGAGATCTTGAGGGTTTGTTGCTGTTCCTCCGTCCCCACCCGCTCCGCACTTCTTTGTTCTGTCTGCATGAGGGGGGGGAGGGGAAAAAAGCCTTAGACAGAGACAAAAGAATAAAAGGCTTACCTCCGGTGCTGGTGGAAGTTGCTCCGAACTCCGTTTACTTCCTGGTTCCTCTTTAAGGGGCGGAGGCAAAAGAAAAACAACAGAAAGAAGCGAGGAATGCTCAGGCAGTCTCCGCATCAAAATTTTTCACTATCAAAGAGCAGGTACAAGAAAACTGCTGTTTGGTCGCACTAAAGTGGGCAGGGTCGCACTTAATTGTCTGCAAACTCCGGAGCTGGTGGGTAAACATTTTTAAAGTCCGGAGCTTGCAGCCATTTGCGGCGGAGCTTAGGGGTCGTGTATAAACACCCTAAGACAACTGCTACTGCATGCCTCACTGCTCTGCTCACTCCTCTGTTGGCCTGGTCAATAAATCACAGGTCACATGCCACCCACCAAACCAACTTTGGTAACATTGCCGAGCACAAAATCTGCAACTGCAGAAATTGCTGCTTCAGAGAACCCAAATCTGCAATTATCTGCAAGCTCAAAGCCTTGCCTGACTTCTGCACTAGGTCATTGGCACCTAAATGGATGACCAAAACATCAAATGGGATTGTGCTGCATCCTTGCAAAACCAGGTCTATAAACCTGTCCCATGGCCAGCCTCAACGTCCTCTCCATTCCACCACCGCCAGCACTTGGAGGCCAAGGTTCAATCCCCATGCCCAGTGTGCTACAAATTTGGCTGCCACAAATATAACACTGCATCAAGCAATAGAAACTAAACTGCACCTGTAGGGGAAGAGAAACAAAACAGCGCCAGAACCTACTGTGTGGGCAAGCACCGCACATAATAATGATACCTGGTAGACTTCTAATGACCCATCTTTTTAATAGTCTCCACATTGTAACCCATAGCGGCAGCTGTAGATGTTGCACCAATTCAGAAAGAATGTGTCCCAAACTTCCAGCCCACAATACCTCCCTCCTTCAGCACCACCGAGGTGACCTTCTGTGACAAAACCCTGGAAACAGGAGTAATGAATATACAAATCATCAGCCAATCCCAGCAGGAGGGCGAGGAATGGTATGATATAAAAAGGGTGGAGCCTAGTCAGTTGAGGCAGTTCAGTTGAGTTAAGTTGAAGGTTTTGAGAGTGAGTGCTGGGAGAGAGCACTGCTCTGTGAGAGTTCTGTCAGGCAGTGAGGGCTATACTGTTTACTAGTTATTAAAGACAGGAGGCTGGAAAAGTTGATGAAATCTATTATATGTTAAAGTCAACGCATACCATCCTCAGATATTGTTATATTTATTATTTTCTCAATATACTTTGTTATTATTTTTATATTATACATCTGAGTCTGTCCCAATTCATGAGGCGACGATTTTAAAAGGTGGCACCATTACCAAGTGAATAAAAGGTGGCAGCATTACCATTTCCAACACAATTGCACGTGAAAAAGGGAGGTGTCGTCACAATTTGGTGGCACAGCAGTGGGATGTCGAAATAAACCCAGTGGTGCCTTGAAAACGCAGTCTGTGAAAGGAGTGACGTCACACCTTCCAAAACTGGTATATCATCCACGGCAGACCATCAATGCATCAAAACAACTCCCCTGCTGCTGAACTCCTCGCTGCCCGATAACCTCTTATAGCCTCTCAAGGACACACACCCTCCACAGAGCACTTTCCCAAAGAAACCAGACATCCTTTCCCCCTAGGATCAGACTTAAACCTACATAGCTGCAGGACTACATGGTCTTCGAAGATCTCCATGTCCTGAAACTGCAACGCATTCCTAGAAATGTCAGGTCCCCCCATCGCTACCCACTCGCTCACTTGAATTGCTCCAAAGAATATGACGAGGGTCGCCGCCTTGAACGCTGCCACCTCGTAGGCATCCAACTACTTGCCAAGCAGGAACTAACTTTTGCAACATGGATGGGGATATGGGGCTTCTCTTATCTGTAACTACCCCACACTGCCTACTCCAATCCTCAATCATCTTACGTACCTCAGAGTCAGAAGTATATTCCAGCAGACCCCTGGCCTTGCTATAAAAAGCTAATACGGACATCCTTACCCTAATAGAGGTGGGAGCCAACCCCAGCTCATACAAATATGCTCAATTGCTCTACTGTGTATTTGGCTGGCACATATTTATTTATTTATTTATTTATTTATTTATTTATTTATTTATTTATTTTAATACTTATATACTGCCCATCATCCAGAGGAACTCCGGGCGGTTTACAACAGAGTAAAAACAATGACAAAATAGCAAATTAAATAAGACAGCATAATAAATCAACAAAGAGAAATCATTGGCGAGATGGTGGGACAAAAAAGAAAAAAATAACAGTCACCAAATGCTTCACACACAAAAAGCCAGATCTTTAAGCCCTTTTTGAAGGCTGGCAGTGACTGTGCAAGGTTCAACTCACTCAGGAGAGGGTTCCATAACACAGGACCAGCCACGGAGAAGGCTCGGTTTCGGGTCACCATTTTCCGAGCCTCCCTGTGCATGGCCACCCAGAGTGATTGCGCTTGTGACATTCTCGTTGGTCAGGCCACAGTTGAACTTTGAGAGATTTGCTCTGCCAGGTATTCAGGTCCCAGGCCATGGAGGAATCTTATTCGGGACGCAACAGGTAGCCAATTCAAGTGGGCCAGTACTGGGGTTATGTGGTCATATCAACACCCACCCACCACCAGTCTGGCCACCGTATTTTGCACCCACTGAAGTTGTCGAATAAAAATCAAGGGCAGCCCCATGTAGAGAGTGTTGCAGTAGTCTATTCTCGAGATCACCAGCACTTGCACGACAGTTCTCAGGGACTCCTCATCCAGATACGGGCAAATCTGGGCAATTTGTCGAAGATGGGAAAAGGCAGTCCTGGACACGGCGGCCTTCTACCGAGTTCCCTGAAAACAACAATGCCACTCCCCCTGGAACTCTACATTTGAGAAAGTGCACAGATGAACTCAAATCCAAAAACAAACAAGAGCTTCAAGTAACAAAATGACCACTGTTATATGTATTGTGACCCTTCATCATATTGCCATGTTTTTTTTTCCAAAAACAGATACATTAGTGAAACTACCACCACTATATTATTCCCTCAAGGGTAGTAAAAATTCAAAAGCTCCAGCCATTTCACCAAAAGTGGTGCCAGCGTAATACGTAGCAGAATATACCTTGTTCCTTCTGCTCTACAATAGTCTATATTTTTGCACCATTCTCCTGTGGTAAAAGCAACTTTAACCTAATTGAGTCATAATGCTTCAAGACATGGAGTGTTGATTTTTCCCCTCTGTGACACCAGGTACTCCCATGCTGTGATTTGAACAAGACAAATGCTTGGAAGTGTCACCAGCTAGCCTGATGCTACTGGCAAAAGTTGTATCAAGTTCAGAATAATGTGAATAATCTGACATAGGAAACTTAATGCTAAAGAGGAAATGACTCTCCATCATCTAGGTGATTAGGGGAAATTGTATACTTTGCTCTATAACATGATGGACAAACATGTAGCTGGCCTGAGCCTGTTTGATCACTCCAGTTCTTGATTGCCTTAATTGGTTACCTCTTGCATCCCAGGACAGATTCAAGGTTTTCATCCTCACATATAAAACTTCCCAGTGTGGGGGACCATGGTACATGTGAGCATTTCTCTCCCCAAGGTCTGCCCACCCCACTAGATCCTCCCAGGCATGGTCCTCTGGTCGCCACTTCGAAGGAGGTCAGAAAATCATCTATGAAAAATCTGGCTTTCTTCACTGTGGCTTCCTTCACTGTGGCACCAACTGGAGCTATGACTGGTTCTCTTCCTTCTGATATTCAAAAAGTATCTCAAAATGTTACCTTTTAGGGAGGTCTTATATAGTGACCCTGCTTGATATTATGCTTCATGCCCACTTATTATTAGGAAAATACACCTCTTGTTCCTTGTTTTATTTTTCTGCCTGTTTATTATATTATTGCTCTTGTGATGTTTAATTTTATCATGTTGTAAACCACCCAGAATCGTGTATTGCACTAATGAGGTAATATGTAAAATGCAGACAGACAGACAGACAGACAGACAGACAGAGAGAGAGAGAGAGAGAGAGAGAGAGAGAGAGAGAGAGAGAGAGAGAGAGAGAGAGAGAGAGAGAGAGAGAATAGGAGCAGACCATTCGAGTGTGCTAGGGAAGGGGAAACAGCCAAGGCCAAATATTGTAGCAGGAATACAGACCATAAACTAAACCAGAACAATTACTATTTTTTGTTTATGGATACTTGCAGATTTTGAGACTTAGATGGATTGTTTGCAAATTTCTTAATAAACAGCTTTTTCCCCCTAAAAATGTTTGTGTTTATGGAGACCTTAAGGTTGGGGAAAGTTGTTTTGCTCCTGGCTGGAAGTGAGAAATGTTCTTAGGCTCCAAAAATCAATGAGGAATGAGGAATACATGAGTATTTTTCTCATTCCTTAAGTAGATGAAGCCAACCAAATGGTGCACTAACACTTTTAAAAATATTTTCATAGATAAATTTAGGAGTTGCTTTAGGAAGCAACATTATTGGGTCAGTCCTATTGGTGCTTGTCTAGGTTTGTGTAACTTGCCATGGCTAACTGCAACTAATTTATGAAATGCCAGGGCACATCTTGTTTGTGTAATCAATGTACAGTCAAGCATATGGCCAGGCACTTGTTTAAAATTCTCACCGATTAACTAAAAGTACCTGTGACAAGTTATGTAGACCTTACACAAACATCAGTAAGATTCTGGTTCTGAATCTTTCACTTCTATTGTTGGTTTAATTTTCAATTGTTTGCCAGAAGGAGGAGGTATGTATGGTTTATGTCATAAAAATAGCTCCCTGAATGATGAAGGATATGAAGTGGGACAAAGTATGCAGGGGAAGAAACACTTAGGAGATTCTCTCTTTATCTGCCTCTCTGTATAATAATAGCCATTACCCTGAATTATATCTCACAAGTAGCTCTAATATTATCAGATAAAGTATTTGGTGATGCACACAGCCACATGTCTTTGGAAACTAGAAATTACAGATAATTTAAAAGCAATCTAATGGGAGGCAGTTCATAATGCAAAGCTAATGTTTTGCTAGAATACTGTTGCTACAAACGTATAACAGGAGCAGATGCCCAAAGGTGATTCTGTGGCCTGTTCAGTTAAGACTTTAGAAAAAATGCAGAAGAATGCTATAAGTTAGAAGCAGCTGACAGCTCTGATGGACTTTTCATATATGCCACTATTGCTAGTCTGACAGTTACTTCTGATTCAAAAGGAAGAGTAGCAGGAATAGCAGTTCTGACAGGTAAAACCATTCTAAATTTTATTCTGTCCATGGCAATGACTAGGAAGGAAATTTGTATTAGGAAATTGATAGCTCAAGTGATGACCATTAACAATGATGCCTAACATAATGCACAACTATGGAAGACAAACAAGATTCCGGACAAAAACCAGTTAATTATGAAGGTGTTAAACTGTGCAGAAATGGACAAGATCTCAGCATTAATGAAACCAGATGGATATTATGAAGACTTCGAAGAAAGATGGCATGATTTCTACAAATTTTTAGATCAATATTATTAGTCGAATTAAATTCCCTGTTTAATTTATGAGTAATTGAAATAGTTAAAGATCATATATTGTTATGATGAGATGCAAATTTTGTTTGAGAAGATTATAATTAGAGTCCAATTTTTTCCTTTTTTTATTTATAACTTTTTTGTTCGAAAACTATAAATAAACTGCAAGGAAAAAAACAAACGAAAAAACCCCAATGATGTCTAACAGAGGATGTAAACCTATTGGAGACATATCTAGAAAAGAAGCATTTATGTTTGTTCCAGACCAGGTGCAACATTTGTTTGCTGAACTGGATTGTATGGATTCAGCACTGACCTTCTTGGGTTTTTCTCCCCTCCACTGAAATGATGTGCAGGTGCAGAGATGTCCCCACCATGTTTTTTTTTGTCTCAGTTTGTTCCAAGGTTTAGTTCTATGGTGCTTATAAGCAGATGCTCATTTCCTGGTCACATCCTTTCACTCAGATGTTTACTATTAAAAACTGTCAATGGGTTGTTCCCAGTTAAAAGGCTGCAGAAAAGAAGCTCCGCCAGTGACGTTGATTTCATTCATGAGTTCCCAATGGGAAAGTTGGGTGGTTTATAAATGCAAATAATAAATAAATTATAATATTTGAAGAATTTCATTGTTTTTCCTGAGCAAAATTGGTTTTATGAAAAGTTATTCTTTTTTTTTACCTCAGGTTTTCGTGTGGATCTCAGTAAGGCCCACAAACATTCACAACAAACAGGGATGAACTAGGCAAAGGAGGGGTGGATGTTTTTTCTGACAGAGAGAGCAATTCCAATTACCATATAAAGTAGAAATGGGGAACACCTGAATCTCCAGATCTTCTTGGAAGGTTCTTCACATCACCTTCAGATGAACATCTTGAGCATGTAGGGTGGTCCCATTCTCTCCCCCCCCTGCCCCCGACATACCTATATATACCTAAGTGTGGGTTTCCTAGGAAGCATGCACCAGGTCAACTTCCTCTAGGCCATGAATATTTCCATGTTAGACTTTGTTGTGGGGAAGGCAGCCATATCTCGGTGTCTATTCCTAGCATGGACAATTTGGGGATCCAAAATCCACAAAATCCAAATGGCACTTTCTTGCCATGTGTCCTTGGCTGGAAATTTGGAATCAATGGAAGGAAGAGGGTCTTAGCAAGGTGAAAGGTGCCTAAATGATTCCTCCTTTTGCAGGTTCTAGCCAGCTGGGAAAGCAAGCCAACTGTCTTGATTTCCTACTCTACAAAGCTTGTTACCATGTTTGGCAAATAAGAATTGGTAGAATGGCTGGGGGGGGGGAGGGTTGGCCATACTAAAACTCAAGAACATATCTGAGTTCTTGATTTGTTCATAAAATTTCCTCTATACTGAGGGCACTTTTAACTTAGGAGAACATGCCTTTAGATTTCTGTGGAGAGGAAGACCTGCCACACTCATATACCACTCAAGCTGGAGTCAATTGACAAAGAACTACTTAACAAAGCTGCACTGAACAATGGGATACAGTAGTACAATAAAAGAATGGGAACAAACAGCCTCCATCAATCAAATAGCAGTATAAAAACATAAAGTCATTGCAATGGAAGGTATAGCAGATACCTTTTGATCTGTTTTTTTTCCTTACCTTGGTGCTCAATCTTAATATATGACTGTTTGCACTTAGATACTTAAAAAAAAACCACATGCAATACTGCCATGCAATAGTCTTCATTTAGAGGAAGTGGCTCTTAGGGCGTTTATACACGACCCCCAAACTCCGGGGCAAATGGCTCCCAGCTCCGCAGATTAAAAATGTTTACCCACCAGCTCCGGAGTTAACAGGAAATTAAGTGCGACCCCGCCCACTTTAGCACGTCCCAGCGCAGCTATCAGGTACCTGCTTTTTGGATGTGACAAATATTTGATCCGGTGTAAGGATAGTGAGTGCGGGGCTGTCCTGGCTTCTGTTTGTTCTTTTTTTGCGCCCCACCCCTTTAAGAGATCTGAATGCTGCCGGGAACAAAACGGAGGTAAACCGGCATTCTTTTCTTTCTCTTTTTCTCCCTCCCTCAGGCAGCCAGCAACCAGGAAGTGCGGAGGTGGGTGGGGACAGAGGAAGAGCGACGAACCCCTAAGATCTCTGGTCCGAATTTAAGTGGCCAGCGGATCTTAGGGGTCATGTAAAAAGGCCCTTAATTGCTCATCAAGTCCAGAGCACTGGGAAGGATAAACGGATTGTTCTGCTTTCACTCCTTGTTCTCTTCCTGTTAGGGATGTGCATGCTCGATTGTCTCATTTTGATGCGCAGCAAGGGGAGAAAAAGGAATTTTGTTCCTCCTCATCTGGAAGAGTAGGTGAGCTTTCTCCCCTATTTTTCTCAAGGGGTGTCATGAAATGTATTTAGCATGATCACACAAAGTGCACATAATTGCAAACTGCCACCTTAATGTGGCACTGGGAGTTGAGTCATGGCTACTGGACTTCTTTTTTGAGAGATAGAAATGTTTCGCTGTTCATCCAAACAGCTTCATCGGTCTGAATACAGCTAGTGCAAGAGACCTTCTTATAGTCAGCTTGACTTCTTGTCCCCTGGTCTGAATGGCTCATAAGATGAACAAAGCCTGAATAGGCTCGTTAGGGAGACATTAGTGTCCATGGCCTTAAGGTAAACAATGGCCTAAGGTGCTGAAAACCCATCAAGAATGGGTCGTTAGCTGTGACCTGGTGGTGAAGGCTCCTTGATTTGCCTGGGTATTTTGGAAAGTACAGCCTGATAAGTAGCAGATAGACTATGCCGGAGCCCACCACCTCTGTTGAGGGAGGGATTTTCAATGCTAACATGAATGGCTTCCCTTACTCCTCTCTCAAACCACCTCTCTTCTTTGTCTAATATGTGTACATCCTCATCTTTGAAAGAGTGGCCTTTTTCCTTCGAATGGAGGTGTACTGCTGATTCTGGTCCTGAGCTGTTACCTCTCCTATGTTGGGCCATTCTTCTGTTTAATGGCTGTTTAGTTTCTCCAATGTAGAGGTCTGAACACTCTTCACTGCATTGGACTGCATATACTATATTGCTCCTTTTATGGTTTGGTATCGGATCCTTTGGGTGGACAAGTCTCTGCCTTAGTGTGTTCATGGGTTTGAAATAAACAGGGATGTGGTGTTTTTGTGTGATGGTGTTTGTTTGAATGCCGTAATTTGTATGGCTTGCTGTATCCTGTGATCTCCAGTCAAGCCTTGCATCTTCCTTCCTTCCTTCCTTCCTTCCTTCCTTCCTTCCTTCCTTCCTTCCTTCCTTCCTTCCTTTTATCCATCACCCTTCCTTCTTTTTATCCATCACCCTTCCTTCCTTCCTTCCTTCCTTCCTTTTATCCATCACCCTTCCTTCCTTCCTTCCTTCCTTCCTTCCTTCCTTCCTTCCTTCCTTCCTTTTATCCATCACCCTTCCTTCCTTTTTTAAAATGACTGCTTCTGGCCATAACTGGAACCAGTGAATTCTGCAGTGAGGTCTGGGACAGAACCTTGAATTGATCTTAGCAGGATGTGAGTTGCAAAACAGACCACAGAAAAGCCAAGGATACAGGTCTCCTCCCATCAAATATGGGCATATGATAGGACCATGGTATCCAGAGGGGATTGCAGAGACAGGAAAAAACCATGGATATTCAAAATCTCTATATAACCTAGTTTCCAGTACCCCCTAATGAACAGTTCTTTTTCTTGGTTATTCATTTAATGTTTCCAGGTAGCAGATAACTGAAATTGCAGCAGATCTACTATACGTTATTTTGGAGGATTGTGGGGGGGGGGACCTGAGCAATTATATTGCATTATGAAACAGGAATTCAGCAGAATCTGTTGTCTTACAAAATGCAACATGTTCTTACTATGTGCCGTCTATTGCTTATTTCAGTTGAAAGCATCAGCTTGAAGATTGAATGCACACTGCTGATGCATCTCTTAATTTAATTCAGTCTTGGTGCAAAAGAGAGACAGAGGACTAGGCACTATGGATAGATTTACATACACGGGGAGGGAAGAAGTCCCCCCCCCCATAGATTTTGATTGTACAATAGTACAGCATACTACTTTCTAAAGGGCACCTATGGTCGATCCGCAGACCAGTGGACCATAATGTTACTGTGCAAAAGAGGAGGAAAGAAACTATGCAAGAAGTGTGATATTGAATAAAAGTTTTATGGGGAATATTGAAGCTGATTCTATGCCACACATGCAGCGAAGCTAACAGTGATTTATATGGGCCATGCTAAGTGAAGACTAGTAAAACTGCTGTACCATACGATCAGCTTATGAAGTTTTAGTGTTACTTGCTTTACAGAGAAAACCTTGAAATAAAACGCCACTCAAGTTAAATTTTCATTGCCTTCGCCTCTATCCACCTCACAGCCTTTAAAGACTAACAAGGTTGGGAACACTGCCATCACTTTACCTAAGCAAAGTTATTTATTTATTTATTTATTTATTTATTTACTTACTTACTTACTTACTGGGTTTTTCATTAGTGTCTTCATGACAAAAGTGTGTGTGTGTGTGTGTGTGTGTGTGTGTGTGTCTGAGAGAGAGAGAGAGAGAGAGAGAGAGAGAGAGAGAGAGACACACACACACACACACACACACACACACACACACATACATACATATGTGTGTGTGTGTGTGTGTGTGTGTGTGTGTGTGTGTGTGTGTGTGTGTGTGTGTGTGTGTGTGTGTGTGTGTGTGTGTGTGTTCATTTGTTGTAGCTAACTCAAATGTGAGTCTTGTGCCACTTTGGGGACTAACACATTTTGCTCGATATGAAAATACAGGTGCAATCCACAAAGGTTAATGGCAAATAAATGTGCCATTCCTTAATGTGGTAGAAGATTCCCACCCCCACCCAATTCATAATGCTTTTTCATTGAACATTCTTCAGGCAGAATCCAAGTTAGAGGACCTCAGATTCAGATTCAGTCCATCGGCATTCCAAGTAGACAAATCCTACCAAGTATTTATTTTTATTTAAAGGTTATCCTAAATTTTACTATTAACAACTAAGACTACCCCTCAATCCACTCTTCCATTACAATGCACTAAATTTGGGGCAGCCTTTTCAGCAACTTGAGATACAACCCCCTCCGCCTCCCTCCAATGCTTCTTAGGATATCCGGGAACAGAGTCAATCTAAGTACAGTACTTCCCAACAAGAACAACATGCCACACTTCCAGTACATGTACAGAGGTTGACTGAACAGGCTGATGAATTTCTATTTAGACATAGACATGAGATAACGTCCTCCCCTTCATGGAAAAGCAGCAGGATAACTAAAGTATGCAGAGCAAGTTGTAATAAATTGTTATGAAATTCCACTTTCTCATCAAGATTGACAGACGTGCCACTACAAGTGAGACTGCCAAGAGTTCATTAGCATCTGTGGGGGTTGCCTGCGGGCTTATGAGGATAAGCATTTCCTACCTCATTGAGGTTCCGCTGTTTGTTGCACAATGTCTAAACATTGTTTTCTTGTTTTTCACAGCAATCATAGACAGACTGATTAAAAAGAACCTCACAATCCACCTGTCTTTAAAATGTTTATGGATCAAGGTAGCAGACTTGGTCTTAATATTTTGTGCAAACAATGCAATTCATGAAAAAAAATCGCAAACACAAAAATTCTTGTACTCTCGAAGGCTCTCATGGCTGGGATCTGATAGCTGTTGTGAGTTTTTCAGGCTCTTTGGCCATGTTCTGTAAGTTTTTCTTCCTGATGTTTCACCATACTCTGTGGCTGGCATCTTCAGAGGGCAAGAAGCTCAGGGAAGTAGGAGTTCTCCCAGTGTTCTGGGGTATAGAATGTGTGAGATTGTGGGTTGTTAAAGTTGTGGGAAAGGGGAAACTTATTCTATTCAGGAAAATAGGTGTTAGTCATTGTATTGTGATGTAGAGGGATTAATGTTGCAAATGATTCCAAAGATCTTTGATAAATTTGGGAGTGAAACTAAACTGGTAATTGCCTGAACGAGGTGGCAAATAAAGGCAGTAGAAATCCATCTGCTCACCTTCACCCCCAATAAGGATCTGAAGGATTCCAAGCACATTTGAACTGGACCCAGCGAAAGAGGAGGAATCTTAGGTCAGGATGACAGAAACTAAAGAGCCGTAGCAACAATGTGCACATTGACTTTGCCCTTGTGGGCAGAAAGGATACTTCAATACTGATTGGCTGGTCAAGGGTCAGGGTACATATGGGATATCTTAGCCTTAGCAACATTATGGGGAGTCATGGAGATGCACCGTCCTTTGAGTTTAATACTGCACTGGAGTAATGATGACAAATTCTGATGTGGTTTGTTCAGAAGAATGTGGCTGTTGTATGGACCTGAATTCTGCCACGGTTCTGGAATCGCTACTTAACAGGAAGAAAGTGATTGGGACCACATTACCTGACAGAAAGTATCCTTCCACTGAGATCTGCCCATCCTATTCAATATTCACAGATGGGGCAGTTAAGACCCCAAAAGAGCATTGGAAAGAGAAGATTAGAACCAGGCCATCTTGGCTGTCACCCCTTGTTTCTGCAGTGGCTTCCTGATCCATATTCATTTGGCTCCTTCACTAGGACTCTTCAAATAATTGCTGAAGACCTAGATTTTTAGACACGTTTTTCTAGAGGCAACATATTGATAGTCCAGATGTAGTTTCAGCACTTAATCTTATCCCACCATCTTAAACTGGAAATCACTTTGTATTCATCAGGGTGCATAGATTTGTATGAATATGTTTAACAAATTTTGCAATTCATTTTTAAATCTGTGCCCATCTCTACTTGTAATCATCCTGTGCCGCATGACTTTTTTTGGAGGTGTAGCACAGATATCCAAGGAACCCAGTTAAAGAGTTCTCTGTGGGTGAGGAAGTAGAGAGGGCTAAAAGGAGAAAAGAATACCCCCACACACACACGTTCTTTCAGTGCACAAAAAGAATGAATATATACATCATTTCCCCACCCCACTGGGTTGAATCAATGTTCTCATGTTTTCAGTGGCACTGTCCTGAAGGACAGGGAGGTGGCAGTCACACCACCAACAGAACATTGTGATATGCAGATGTTTCACCTAGTATAGAGTTTTGTTTTTAGGGGAAAAAAATCACTGGTTTGTCCAGTCATGTACATCTGGCTTTCTAGAGCAAGCATGCAGTCTGTTCTTCCAGACCATCTTCTGTCTGCAATAGTCTCTATCAGCAATGTCAATAAAACAAAATGAAAACATGTAGGCTTTGATGATTTAACTGCTGGGAATCACACCTTGATAATTGCTATAACAACTGTGATGTTACTGAATGTCTCCCACTTTTTCATGATTTATAAGTAGCACCAGAGAATAAATATTGTCTCTGGTAAACAGAGTTAGCTGAAGTGTATTCTAACTAAAATACTGAACAAAATGTTGAGTCCCTTTTTAAATATTAGTATTAAAACTTATAAAGTCGCTTTAAAAAGAAGGAACATTAGAACCACGACAGGTAAGAGTCTGTACTTTGTACAAAGTATGAAGAAAATCTAGGTTCAACACAGGGCTGTTACGGAGCAGAAGTAACCCTGAATTTCACAGGGGCTACAAAAACAAAAACAAAAATTGCTTTAACTTTTACAGCTGGCTCCCAGTCATTTGGGAAGATAAAACTCATGATTATATTAAAGAACATTAAAAAATAGGGAATTATTAATTAGAAAAGTGCTGTACAGTGTATAAAAGCATTCTTATTAAATAATGGAATTCAGCTTCACTATTAATTATGCCCACTGAGACCAACATGGTGATGGAGAAGAGAGAAGGAAAAACAGCAGGCCTGTCTCATAATGATTGGCCCTGAAGAATTTGGAAGGGGATTAAGATTGTTTTCCAAGTATTATAGAATGTATGACATCTAACAAATATTCCCCCAATGACACCCACAGCCTGCTTTTCTTATAAATCAGCCTGCATTTATCAAAACCTAAAGACTACCATAACAACAAATGATTCCATGAAAAAAAAGAAAAAGAAAAAAGAAAGCTAGATCTGATTATTCTAGCATTTTCTGATCGCAAATGTGCTCTTTCTTAAAAAGCTGGAGATGGCATCTGGCACTTTGTGTGACGCCACCATCCCAGTTTTGTGTGCAGACTTGTCTCCAGTAGTTTCCCTTTTCACTCTAGGAATGTCATCACTGTCTTCAGGAGAGATCCCTTGGCAGCCCTCTAGGACTGCAGTCCTACCAGCATTTTCTATGTAGTTTCCCGGTGGCGAACTGCACAGTAAAAGATTGTGTGCTAACTGGGAAGAGAAGTAAATTCTGGTCCCGGCCAACCACGCCCCTGGAACAGCAGTTTCAGCGAAGTTTCCTAAACCACCACCAGGGGCTGGATTTAGAAACTTCGTTCGAAAATGCTTACTTATTAGCTTCTGTAACCATGACAGGACCCTCAAAGTATGCAGTAAAATCAGTTGTTCCCCTTTAACACCACGGAGGCTTGGAAACTAGAGCCAGAAAGAAGGACAAAATGTGAAATAGACAGGTACAGACCAAACCAGAATACAAAAATATGATGCAGAAGAGAGGACGCTAACTGCACATTAAAAACCACATGACCGCCCCCCCAAAATACGCAGGGAATTTATAAACGAAGAAAACTCTGTTAAGACTGCGGCCCTGGTCAGCTTTGCATGACTTCAAGCAAATATGTCCTTTTCAACCCCTTTGAGCCACCGCACATCACTTTGACAGGAGTCCATTTTTAAGACTGTGGTCCAAGAAACCAAACTTCTCCAGAAGACATTATCTGCACCACCACTTGCTTGCTTCCAATATTATTGCCTCTCTTCTCAAACCATAATATTCAAGAAGATGGAGCGATGAAAAGAAAAGAAAAAAAAACACCTGCACATCAAGGTCCTTCATTTCCTGTTCAGAATGTCAGTCACTTGAAGGATGCTGAAGCTTATCTTGGAGCATTATTTGTTCAAATTTGCATCAGAAGAAGAGAACGATGGCCAGTAGAGTTGATGGTGATCTGAAGAGCAGAAATATTGAGAGTTGGCCTTCAGGTGACAGTCCTTCCTCTTCTAGGAGGGCAACCCTGGTTGCAATTGGCTGCAGGTGTAGCTTCCTGCATCCTCAGACAGGAAAACGAACATGTTTCACATCACTGCAGTTCTTACTTTACTGACCATGCCTCTTGCTTTCGTGTGGGAAAAATATTTCCTCAAACTCTCTTGCATTTTGTTTCGGAACCAGTAGGTTATGAAATAAAACTCGTGAGCCCAGGTGGTCCTCGGAACCGGCTGATACACACAGATCCAATCGCTTTACCTTTCTCTGTCTCATGTAGGGGTAAAATCCAATGAGGAAGCACACTGTGATATCATCTTTCATGCTTTGTGCTTCTGGCCAATCAGAGAGGGAGGTGGGATTATGCCTGTCCCTGCACATCTCCTGATTGGCCAGCGTCACAGATCTAGCACCGATGACATTGCAGCATGCTTCCCCGTTGGCATGACAGGCAGGAGCCCTCAGAAAATGGTGTAGAGGGCAGTAGGATTGCCAGAACTGCCCTCCACACCATATTCTGTGAGCTCCTGCTGAGTGTCAATGGCTGGAGCACTTTAAACCTGGCCCAGATTGGCACCATGGCAACAACATCTAAAAATCTCAGTCAGGGAAACCACTATCCTGGATGTGTCCTTTCCAGGAATCAATGTCTACTGTAGCATGGAAATTTAAACTAGCCTGGTATCCGCTATGTGACTGCCCCCAAGAATGGTGGCTCTATGTGGCAGCCATGAGGAGGTGCCAGGAGGGACTGTTGGTCTAATCACACAGAAATGAGGCTATTGACTAGAGGTGGACACAAAACAGAAAAACCGATGTTTCAGTTCATTCTGTTTCATGCACCCCAGTTCGGTTCATATGAATTTTTAAAACAAAAAGTCATAAGAACCAAACCAAACTGAACTGGTTTGACTTACCTGGATGGTGGCATTGGTGGCGATCCCAGCGGTGGCAGCAGTGGTGGAGGCAGAGGCCCGGAAGGCCCTGGAGGCGGCTGCGCTGGATGGAGGAAGGCCTTGCTGGGCAGTGGAAGGCCTCACCGCCACCTCCAGACCCCTGGCAGCAGCTGCACCAGGCAGTGGTGAACCACCCAGCTGCTGCCCTCTGGAGCCCCAGCAGTGGCTGTGCTGGGCAGCAGTGGACCGCCCTGCCTCCACCTCTGAAGGCCCAGCAGTGGCCACGTGATGCAGCAGAAGGCCTCACCACCACCTCCAGAGCCCCAGCAGCGAATGCACCGGGCAGAGGTCGACTGCCCCGCCACCACCTCTGGATCCCCAGCATCAGCCATGCCAGGCAGTGGGAGGCCTTGCTGCCATCTTCGGAGCTCCCCGACCTGGACTTCAGGTAAGAGCTGCCAGTGGGGTGGGGGAAACAGAAAACAAACAGAAAGAAACAGAAATTTCCATTTCGTTTTGTTTCGTTTTCCTTAGAGGGGCTGTTCGTTATTCGTTTCATTACCTAACAAAACAAATAACAAATAACATGATATTTTTATTTGTTTCATGCCCATCTCTAATATTGACCAGTATGATTGAAGGCAAGGAAACTGGTGGCGGACAGACCAGAGTGTGGAAGGCTTCACTCTAGTCTGCCTGCCTGTCTGCCTCTCCTGTATAAAACAGGAGAGGAACACCAGCTAGGGACCAGTTCTCTCTCAGCAACATTCCCCACCCACATCCCAGCTGTTTCTTTGTCCAGTGATTGTAACAGTTTCTGATATCATCAGAGAGTTTGGAGGTAGATTCCACTGCAAGGCTGTATGTCGTTATTGCATTATTGTGTTTATTATGTAGTCATTGAAAATATTTTTATTCCATCTCTCTCCTTAAAAGGAGCCAAGGCAGCTGGCATAGTTTTTAGAAAAGCTAAAAACAGTAAGTTTTTATCAACAAAAATAAATAAATATCAACAAAATTAAACAAGTATTAGATCAAAATGTTCACTGCATTCCTTATCAGAAAGTTGAGGCACTGGGTTGGATCCAGGCAGTTGAAAGGCAGCAACTGGGCAACCTGCATATCCTGGATGATCATGGGATTACTTTAATGGCTGGTCTAGCTCACAGATCACAAATCTGGCCTGTCTCTGGGTGGCAGGAAGCTACAAAATGCCATACACCCATGTGGCCTCCCAGTGACTGCCATTCCTGGGTTGTCTCCCAGTTGCTGCCTGGGGATAATAATGGCTCGTGTTGCTTGGCATTCAGATCTCCTGATGGACTGGTTCAATTCCCAATGTCAGACCAGAGAAGCTGCTGATGTGATTAATATAGTTGTGGCCCTTTTCTTCTAGTCCATGCATGCAGTGTGTTCTGTTCTGTTCTGTTCTGTTCTATTTGAAAACCATGCTTTTCAAGGAGGCATATGGCAACCTGTAATTTAATTTCCATTTTATTTTATTCTGATTATTTTGCTCTCTGTCTTCCCCCCCTCCTTCTTCCCCGTACATCCTTGCCTCATCTTGCCGAGGGTATTTTTCCCTCCATTTGATTATACTGTTTCTCTCTGTGTTGTTTTTATCTTGTAAACCACCTAGAGTTCCAGTAGGAAGATGGAGCGGTATATAAATGAATCAAATAAATAATAATAAATTCTATTCTATTCTATTCTATTCTATTTATTTATTTATTTATTTATTTATTTATTTATTTATTTATTTAGTTATTTAGTTATTTAGTTATTTAGTTATTTACATTTGTACTTATTAACCACCCAATTTCTGGGTGGTGTACAACAAATTGTACCTAGCATGCACAGCCGTAGGCTATCCAAAGTGTTTGTGGCACGTATGATGTTTGATGGTACATGAACGACACCTTGCTACAGAGTGCTATCCTTCTTTCCATTAACTTTCATTTCAATCACCACACACACACAGCCTCTCTTCATAATGGCATGTCTGATTTTCCCCCCTCAAAAGGAGGGAGAAAATGAGCCAAGTGGTAATTCACATTAGCATCACTTAAGTAACTTTCGGCTATCTAAATTAATTAGGCTAAAGAGAGATTGAAAGAGAAAGAAAGAGATGGAAAATCTTTTTGTGATTTTGTTTCACCTGCTGTGAAAATGAGAGCTCGCTCAGACCATGCCTTTGAAGCTCCAGTAAAGTACGGTGAAAAAGGAAAAAGATTTTCCCAACTTGTCCAGCATGGAAGGCCAAAGTATATCTCAGAAAAAAAGTCATCTGCCCTCATCCATACCTCCTGGAGAGTCCAAATGAATCTGCAACTCCCAGGCCCCTGGAGGGTGCAGACATGCAAAAATGGGCTCCAGGTGAGGGTGGGGGAGGAGCACCAACACCATCTAGGACAGATCCCTGGGACATGAGGTGGAGTATGTGGAGTTAACTTGGTTCCCTGGAGGACTGGCAGGGAAACATTGGCTGGTGCTCTTTGAGAACGCTGAAACTGCCAGCTGCAAAGTTGCAGTCTTATAGTACTACCTTGTGGTTGTCTATTTAGAAAAGTTACATTCTGTTGATGTATTTATTTTAAATACTTTGGCATCACCGATTTTCGCATTAAAAGGACTCAAGTTAGCTTGCATCATTAAAAGGTCTTTCCATTCCCAGACCCAAAATAAAGATATGGCAAAAAGTTTAAAAGAGGTCACAACTTTATTAAATCTTTGATTCTGAAAATAAAGGGGGGTACTGTAGTGCAAGTAGACATTGGCCTGGATCACCTTGACCTTAAGGCTCTGAATAACTTTGGTGAGTTCCTACCTGGGAACATGCTGTAGTACTTATTCACCATATTTCTAAAATTTGGGAGACTAACTTCCCCCCCAAGGCAACCATAAGCAAACTTAACCACATGTCTTATTAATACTCTACTGACCCCTAAGATGAACTCTTGGCATTCTATTAAAAAGCCCATTCCCCTTTGCCCATTCCCCTTTAATGGGGCCAATACTATGAGCTCACCTAAAACCAGAAACCTTGCACTACATGCCGTTGCAACCAAGAAAAAGAAAAAAAACATTATTGAACCTAGTAAGGAGAATGAGATGGGCAAACACTCTCCATTACCCAATGGCCAATCATGGGCAATGGTCAAAAATTCCCATCCAGCTCTGAAGCAACCTGCTACACTCGTTCTCAATACAACAAGGGTGGGTGGGAGAGGTGCTTGTGATGAAAGAGGGTGAGTAAGCCGTGTGCAGCCTTCTTAAAGTGCTCCCAATCTCCCACTCACCCTGGTCACATGTTCACAATTTTCATGCTGCCACTACGGGTTGGGATGCAAAGCATCCCCCACCCAGACCTTGCTGGGTGGAGCCATCACTGCCTGCTTCCAGAGGTCCACCAAATTTGGGGCTGTCCTTGGCTTCCAAAGGGAGCAGCAACAGAGAAGGCCCTCTTTCATGTCTCTGTCAAGCACACTTGTGAGGGTGGTGAGCCCTAAATAAAGGCGCTCTCGCTGGTTCTCTTTAATTCCTGGGCAGACTCATAGAGGGAGATGCTTGGGGATCCAAGCCATTTATGGCTTTATATGTTAAAACTAGCAGTTTGAATTCAAATGGATCCACAGCCAGTGGAAATGTTGTCACTGTTCTGTTAAATGATACATGGTTCCTACATATGTATACCTAAGATTGCAGAATTAAGAACCAACAGTGTGTTACTTATAGCATATCAATAGAAAAATTTCGAGATAGGAAAATTTCCTATGGAAAGCCCTGAGATAGGAAAAAGTTGTGGAAAACTTCAATTCCCAGGATGCATAGTGCCCCATTTGGATCCATGATATGAAAAATCCATGATACAAAAGCATCTTGAGGAACAAATTTATTCTCGTATCATGAGGTACCACTGTATATAAAGTGTATATTTGAAGCTTTCTAAAACCGGGGAATGATTTCTGTTTGCCTCCTGATGCAATGCCATATTTATCACCAATACATATGAAGAACATTTTAAAATGCTTGAGGGATTGCAACGAGGCTGAACGAAAATATACAAAATTGCAATTAACTGTACTTAAAGATTCACGTTCACTCAATTTTAAGAAAATGGGCATGGTTTCCTAAACTGGCTAATTGAGCTGACATTTGTAAGCCATTACGGGCTCCAAATAATTGTATGTGACAATCACTGCCTTCCCCATGCACAGCTTTTTAACTGGCCTGCAGCTGAGCAGAACACCAAAAAGAGAGAGTGCATTTATTTGATTGATAATTAACCCAGCTCATACAGCTCTTAACATTTTGCTTAAATCCAGAATTGAACATGCTTCTCAACCCCCGAACTTTCAATTGTGGGTGATGAGTTCTGAGAAACAAGGCCCACAATCAGCAGATTTTAAAAGTTCAGTTCTTTCTCATGTTTCATGAAGAAGAAAACGTCTAAAGAGTGCATCCTGGATTATTCCTGGAATATATTGTATCTTATTATATATTCGTGGACTAAGCAAGGAATCATCTGACACCTCAAGGATGAACACATGTTATGGGATAGAAGACCTGGTGGACTGTGTTAACAAGGCTGTCTCCCTGCCATTTTAAAAATCTTTTTGGAGCCAACATAAGCAGTTCTTATCTTAAGATCAGTAACTCATCAAGACCCCAGAGAAAAATTGGGGGTTGGACATGGGATTGAAGACAAAAGTTGTATTTGTAACATTGCCTCGTTAAGAGCATGGCTGAAAGCTAGTTCAGACTGGATGGATGTGAAAATATATAGAAAGTTTGCTAACAGTTCATTAAAACTCAGCCCGCAGAGTGGTGGATCGCCCCCACCGACCTCCCACACACTCCTGAACTGAACTACCCCTTGTCTGGTTCTATGGCAGTGGTGGTGACCTTTTGGCAGTCTAGATGTTTTGGATCACAATTCCCAGAATTCCAAACCTGTATTGCCAATGACAAAAAGGACTGTGGGAGTTGCAGTCCAAAGCATACCTGGAGTGCCAAAGGTTCACCACCCACTGTTCCATGGAGTAGAAATAAGGGGGATGGCCAGCTCCCTAGGTTTGGCAAGGATCTGCAGAGTTCATGCCAGATTTTTTTTTTCAATTAGTAATTTGGTGTTTGTTTTTTGGCATGTCCTTTCTCTTCTTGCTGCAAAGGGATTGTGATCGCCCATTGTCACTTCTTGGGCATAATGACAGCATCCTCTGTCAGGGCTCTATCCTTGGTGTGGCCCCCCCCCATCCCGGACAGGACTATTCTTCTGCATTCATCTGATGAGTCTCTTGAGTCTCTAAAGTGGTTGCCAGTTTAGGCCTCAAATTCCGTTGAGACAGATCATCTTCTCCTTCCAACCAACGACTCAGCTGGGAAAGTCTTGGCAGGGACAGTCACCAGTTTTGTGCCTGCTAGATGGAGGATTCAGACAACAGACACT